>CAJUYH010012313.1:0-10169 GCA_910591685.1 Galerucella tenella | reverse complement strand
AACAGTCCAGCCGAAACATTCGCCTAAAAATGTGTAATATTTTCATACGATGTTGATGTGTCCCAGGCTTACTATAGTGTACAGGCTAATCTTTACTAAAAAATTGTCGCAATGTAGCAAACATGTTTCGATGAATGAATTATTGCTATATTGTGTAAAAAATACGTTGGCAAGAGTGATTTTTTAACGAGCAATGGGTTTAAAAATATTTTTTTTATTCAGTGACTTTTAATTGAATTTACATCTTAATTATCAATTACGATAGTTTAGATAGTTAATTATAATCAATTACATTTATTTTTAGGATCGCATGGCTTGCGATTCTAACAATAATTCAGTATAAAGTTCTCACCGTGTTAGAATGTCAACTAAATAATTAATTTGGAAATTACATTTATCTTTTACTTTCTTTTCTTTTTCTTTTTTTTTGTACATGTTAGGTTTATTGGGTAAAGATCGCTCGCGTCTATGGGATAAAATGCAATTTTGGGAGGATGCATTTTTGGATGCAGTGTCGCAAGAACGTGACATGATTGGAATGGATCAAGGACCAGGCGAGATGATGGAGCGGTAAAAGACAATAACAGAATAATGAAATTTCACATAAAAATAATGAATTGATATATCCATTCATTTTTTTTTATATCGTTTGAATTGAAATAATCTTTTTTTTTCCTATCTCGTTCTCTATTTTTCGATTGATTTAGATACAAGAGTTTGAGTGAGAGTGAGCGCCGACGTTTGGAACACGACGAAGACCGTTTACTCTGTACACTCCTTCACAATCTCACGGCAATATTAGTGATGTTAAATGTTGATAAAACAGAACTGAAAAGAAAAGTACGTAGATTATTGGGAAAAAGTCATATTGGATTGATTTATAGTCAGGAGCTCAATCAATTGCTCGATCAAATTGACAATTTGGTAATTATAAATTATAATCACAAACACGACGGCTTTTATCATAAACATTTATATCATATTCATACTCGCAAAATACAACAGGACAATAGATATTTGCCATTATCTTTTAAAATTTAGTAAAAAAAAAAAAATAAATAAATAATAGGAGACAGTGAAAAGGGAATATTACAAATAATTGAACGATAGAAAAAAAAACAATTAATGACACTGCACAATGGTCATGAACTTGAGACAAATGTTTATCGCGTTGCTGTATTCTGTGTTTATTACTATAATTATTATTATTATGAATTGCAGCATGGAAATGATATCGATCTTAAACCAATGACGTCTCGACAAATGCATAGACAATCGTTTACCGTCCATGCTGGTACAGATGCCGATGGCGAGCTACGTTTTCTCGAAGTACGGCATGATGGTCTGGTATTGAGATCGGTAAACGGTGTTATTGTCGAGCGTTGGTGGTATGAACGATTGGTTAATATGACATGCAGTCCAAAAAATAAAGTATTATGTTTGTCGCGACGCAATGGTGATCAATTGGAGCTACACAATTATTATACTAAAAAAGTAAGTGATGTATATTGATCGGTGGGTTTGGTATTTTTTTGTAATTTTCGGATCTGGTTTTTTTTTTTTTTTTGAGGTTAATCATTGTCGATTTATTATTTATTTTTTCAGTGTAAGGATCTTTATTACTGTATAAAGGATGCTATTGAAAAGGCGGCTGCGCGTGGTCGGGCGAATCTTGGCGTTGAATTGGGTGACGAGTTTCCAGTGCAAGATATGAAAACTGGCGAAGGTGGATTGCTTCAAGTTTGCATTGAAGGTGTTGGATTACTCTTTGCCAATAGCAAGGTATGGAGTCGGAAAAAATTAATTCTTCTTTATTACTGTATATTGTTATATTTTTCTATGAACTATCAATTTTTCTGTTTTTTCATGATATAACAAATGAAAAAAGAAATTATGAAAAATAATACGAGTACTTATAATGAAAATTTTCTCTACTCTTTCGATTTTTTGATTGTTATATTTTATTTTACTTCGCTCTATCTTTTTTTTTTATCTTTCTATCGTTTGATAATTATTTATCTCAGTATACGTGAAGAGTATTAATTATTTCATGTATATGATGCTTTGTTTTCAATCAAGGAAGTAAATACGAGAACAAGAAACGAAAAAAATTTTTTCCAATTTGATGAATAATAATATTTCTCATCACGATTTTGGTCACTCAATTGTTATATTTTTAATTGTTTATGTCGATTATAAATTGGTAAATCGGCAAGGACCACTCAATTTTATCTCCCACATTTTCACAATAAAAACAATATATTGCTTAATTAATATTTGTTTTAATGTTCATCTGTATACACAAATTTTGTTTTATTTTCTTTCTATTTCTCTCTTTTTTCCCCTCCACTCACTCTCTATCATTATTTCTGTTTGTCGTTATTTTTAAAATTGAAACAATATTATAATTGAATGAACCAATAATAAAACAAACAGAAATAAATTTAAATATGAATTTTTCGATAATCAATTTTTTCTTTTTTTTTTTGTGAAATGTTTGAGATGAAGAGGAATTACATTTTTTTTTCTATCTGTTTTCCAAAAATCTGAATAGTAATTTTTTCAATGTTTTTCCTAGCATGGAGCTCGATGTACAGCTGCAAAAATTTAAATGCTCCCCTTCACCCACTTTTTTACTCTCATATTCTCTTCCCACTCTTCTTACTTGTTTCTATCACAGTAATTAAATAATTAATTATATAAAAATTATAGCAATAAATAAGCAAAAAATTCTTGTTGGTTGTTACAAAAACTATTTATTTTTCTTTCTATAATTTCCTCTTTATTTTGTATTAACAATTTTTTCTTCTATTATTGTTTTTGTTATATCATTCTCTATACTATTTGTTACATCTCTTGCTGTATAATATATACATAAATCTATTTTATATAAACATTTATAATTTCTATTGAATGTTGAATGCTATTATAAATATCTCATTAAAATTTGAACAGAAAAAAACTTTTTTCTAAAAATAATAATTATCAAATTTTTTATACATAATAATAATAATAATAATAATAATAATATTATTATTGTGAACGAACAAACGACAATAAAATTGGGTAAAAGAAATACTTTCAGAAAAGTCTATTTTACAATTGACAAGTCGGTGATAAAAAAATATTTTATGAAAATAGACTTTTCTTTTTGTTTTTTCTTTCTTTCTTTCTTTCGTCTGTTTTTGGGGGAACTTTTGAGATGGTCCTTGATCAATTGATTAATGAAAGAGAATAATTATAATGAAAAGAAAAGAAAACAGACAATAAATGAAAATAAAGTAATGTATACCGTTCGCTAAATATATATGTATAATTGAAATATTAAAACTGAAAAAAAAAATGAATATAAATTATCAATCAATAACTTTTATTGATTAATAATTGTATAAGCGGTGCTTTATCTAATTTTGATTAAGAAAAAAACGTAATTAATTATATTATTATTTTCTTTTTTTTATTCTTTATTTTTTTTTCATTTTTCATTTTTTTTTTATCAAAATGAATATTATTTATTCGTTATTATTCTGCTTTCTGTTTGTTGTCCTCTCACGAAATATTCCATGGCTGGACAAACAGGATTTCGAGGTATATTTAATTATTAACAAATCTCAAAATGATTCATTGTTATAATCAAATCAATATAACACATATTTCACTAATTATCATAAATATAATTATCATTTTGAATCACTATAATAGTTTATCTTGTTTGATGTTGCCGTATTTATTTTTCATTTTTCAAATGTTTCTGCCACACAATTTTTTTCGATTTTTATCATCGATATTATTTATATTATTATCAGTTATTAATTTATTTTTTGTATCATCATCTCCCCACGATGAACAAAAAAGAAAAAAAAAGCAAAATAAATAGCTATATATATCTACTCTGAATGCTTCTTCATATAATACAGTTGTTCATAAAAAAACATATAATATTATGTTTGTTCATTTAATTATTTTAATTCTCTTAGATAAATTTTTTTATTATTATTATTTATTTTTATTTTTTATTTTCGTTCCCTCATGTGATATAATATTATTCAATGTGTGTTGCAATCATTGGTATAATGGATGTGACAAATAAAAATCATGTAGAAATTATTGTGAAGCTAAAGAGAAACCTTTCTCACTTCCTATCAATTTTTTTTTTATTCTTTATTCCCATAAAAAAATATGCGAATACCTTAAAACTATTTCAAATCCATTTTTTTATTCAACATAATCTACTTATTTATTTATTTATTTCATTCAATTATAATTTAACACTGCAATTTTATCGCATCGTATTTTTAGGGTAGTGATGAATTAATATAATGAATATATTATATATAAATAATTAGCATTTTTTTAATTCACCGCTCGTTATTATGTAATAGTTTAGATATATATACACACATATATAAAACCAAATTGCACATATATACATATATTAGCACTAAATAAAATTTAATTCACATATACATATTATATATACATACATGTATTATCTATCTATACATGTATATATATATATATATATATATCTTTAAATGTTTAATTAATTATTTATAAAATACCACCGTGATATTGAGAATATGTAAAAGATGTTAGGCCATCTCCAGAGTTGCCTATCACTGCCTCAATGCTGCCAATAATACACCCACACTCTCTCTCTCACACACCGACACATACCTCTGACGATAATATATATATAAATATATATTATTATTACATTATTCATCCGACTGCCATTATCTCAATATTAAACAATAAACAAAAATTGCCAAGAAATTCCAACATTAGAAAAACTCCGAACAATAAAAAAATATATACACTAATTTATTTACCCCTCGTCACAATTTTCCAATAAACAAATGGCTTTTTGTTTGATGCATTTTAGAATTTTATCGGATTGAAATAATATATATATATATATATATATAAATTTATATCAATAATAATAATTATTATTGAGCATATTTTTGAGCATGTTTTGTTTTTTAATTACGCTGTTTATTGTTTTGTTTTGAGTTTTATAATTTAATTTCTATCTATTGTTTATTTATTGCTGTGTGCTTACTCTGTGTTCTTTCATATTTACATTGCATTTTTTTTTGTTTTTTTTTTTTAATAATTGTTCAATAATTGTTCTTTAATAGTTGTCTGTTTTAATTTGTGATGGCAACCTTTTGTTGCTTTTGTATTGAAATAAGAATGATGAAATAGATTCTAAAAATTGGATAGTGGATGTGTCGATGTGTAGCAGTTTACTATTCAAGTCAGGATAATTGTTTATAGTATTAATGATAATTATAACGGCATGTATTGTTTTTTTTTTCCTCCGTTTTTAACATTCCATCTATTCAATGTATAAATAAATGCTGACAATTCTTGTTTTTTAATTCATTGATATTGTGAATTATTTTCAGTTCTTTGTAAGATTCGATCATATCCGAAAATGCTTCACACAAAATGGCGGGATATTCGTTCTAGAGGAATTCAGTGAGTTTATCAAACATAATAATAAAAATAAACAATTACAAAATAATCAATAAATATATTATTTATAATTTAAGATCCAAAAACGCGACAAATAATCCAACGAAAATATATATCACCAATGGTAAGTGTTATAAACAACAAAAATACTTATGTAATTATGAAGAATTGGATTGGATAAAATTTGTTGTGGTGTTTTGCAGGCAAGGGAAATTTGTTATGCGGTAATTTGTGTTTTTTCGTATTTGGCAACGGGATTGAAACAGAGAAAATTATCAAAGCAGGAGCACGAATCATTGTCAAGTACTGGTGTGACAATACACGATAAAAAAATCAGCAAATAACTACCAATTATAAATAATGAAATTGAATTAATATTTAAATGCTCATATCTGAAAGAAAAATTATCCACACAACTACAATCAGTTGATAATAATTTTAATTGTTACAAAAAAACGAAAAAAATGAGCAATACGAAGGTGAGTGCCTATATTTAAGACCAAACAAACAATATCATTCCTAATTTATTTATTTATTTCACAACAATTAAATTATTTAATCGCATTCATTTTCATCCATTGAAATAAAAATGGCGGGATGGAGGGCGAATAAGAGTATACATACATATATTATATAAATGTAGAGAGAAAAAAAAACAAACAATAATAGATGAGATCCTAAAGCATTTATCTTTCAATCAAATGTCTGATAATAATTAATTAATAAATGTGTAAACGGTGCAGTAGATATTTAACAAATATAAACGAACAGATAAACCGACTGGTAGACAGACAAAAAAAAAGAAAAAAAAAACAATATATATTTATTGCCAGTCGGACGATAAAAAGTTATTATTTGTGTATATGAAAAGATAAATATTAAGTAGTGTGTAATAATTATCAAAACAATTATATAGTGTTTATTGTAAATATAAATATAGTAGATATTTATTGTTTATTTCTGCTGATGTTCTGTGTATCAAAAAAATGAAAAGAAAAAAAAATAGATAAAAAAAACCAAAACAATACGAGAATATAAAATAACTAAACGCATTTATTTATTCATTTTTCCTATTTATTCAAAATTGATTAAATTTGTTAGTTTGTTGGTTAAGAATTGTCGTATAATGAGAGATAAGCAGCGATATTTTATATTAAACATAAACAATCAAATTGAAACTGGTTTTTATCATTGGCTGTGAATTCTTTCCAATATTCGTTCTTCTCTCTTCTTTTTTTTTCTGAGTATTTGTATTTAATATATTGCCATTTTTCATGTTGTTCCTTTATTTTCTACGTTTTGTTTTTTGTTTCAACAATGTCATTATGATGAACCAAATTCGTTCATCCACTTGTCATATTTTTCAAGATCCTCCTGCGAAACACTCTTATTGCAGCGTTCAATAGCTTCAAAAAAATCGGATGCAGACACTGGTAAATCCAATTCTTCTTTTGGCAATTGACGAATTTGATCTGGTTTCAAACCGGCTATTTTTTTTCTCATCGACATCATTGACGCGTCACTAGAGCAATATTAGTATTATTACGATTATTGTTGACATATAAAGAGTTTCGGGGGATGTTAGAATGTATACACTTACAAGCCTTTTTAACTCTACAAGAATGAACACTTCAATCGCGATTTTTTCCATGCCGTCGAATATTACTATATATTATCGAAAAGTAATGAAGCTATCAACTTGAAATTTTGCAGAGATATTCTTTAATGTATTGGTCTTTGGATATATCAAATAGTTTATATCAATTACTGCTAAAAATATTGTTCTTAACAATTTGTTTATAAAAAAAAAGTGCAATTTTTTTGTTTTTGTGTTCAAATTGTCATTTTCTTTTTTCTTCTGTTTAAAATAGGGACATATAAAGCAGAATAACTTTTGATTGGTTGATTTAAGTTGACTAGGAGAGGCTGATTATTCACAATGCAAATTAAAGGAGCCAAGGATGAGCAGCTGTTGCACCGCCATTTTGTGTTTTTTTTTCTTATGAAAAAATTTGTGTGTATACATTCAAACATCAATATCAATATGTAATTTCATTCAATGTAAGAAATATATTCAATTTTTTTATGTAAAAAAATGATTGAAAACCCTGTTGTCTGGAGGGTCTTTCCTCCCCCTTAATACTCCATTATATGTCAATAGTATAAACAAAAATAATAATTACCGGCAGACATTTGTAATATCAGCGCCGGAATATCCCGCAAGTTTTTTCGCTACATCGGTTAAATCAACTGACGAATCGACTTTCACATCTCTCAAATTTATTTTCAATAATGCTTCACGTCCCTCATCTGTAAAAATGTTTATAAATAATCATTCAATTGATGAAAATATATAAACGAATTAAATGCGAAAAATTATTACTGTTGGGAAGCGGAATGTAAATGCGCTTTTCCAATCGTCGTCGCAGAGCCTCATCAATATCCCATGGGAAGTTAGTCGCTGCCAATACCATAACAACTTTACTCGGGTCGTCACTAAAAACAAAAACAAAAAACAAAACTACAATGTTTAAAGATTACAAAAATATGTGTATAAAATTTTAGATTAAAAATACGAAAGTTGACACAGTTACAGTCATTTTAATGAGAATAGATAGATGGACTGTCCTTGGTTGGCAAATCTTTAAACGCCTTTTTCTCAAAACCACTTTTTTTCTGGTCGCATCTACAACTCGAGCAATTGTCAACCGATTTTTAATTTTTTTTTGTGTTTTATTCGTCTTTGCAATGGCTAAGGTTGAGCATAGCTGATTTTGAATATTTTGTCATTTATTATTGTTCACGACTGAATACCAAAGAAAAAAATGCGAAGAATATTCAATCGGTTGCCATTTTATGAAAAATAAAAATATAATAAATCAACTATTTACAAGGATAACTACATTCATACAGATTATGATAAACCTTAATTTTTTTTTCCGATAATCCGTTTTTGAGAAATAGATGCGACCTTTGAGAAAATTTTTCTAACGACTCTACAGCAACGCTGTTAACTTTGTTACTATTCAATATTTTTCAATACAAATTCATACAAACTATATTGAATGTAGAGATAATAAAATTTTAAAAAAATCGCGATCCCCATTATTCTTCAATTGTCACAGTGACTACCACCCTAAACTGCAGATGACAATTTTTTTCATGTTTTTTAATTACTTGTTGGAGCTTATTCCATCCATTTGCACGAGTAATTCAGATTTAACTCGTCTGGATGCCTCGTGCTCTGATTCCGAACCGCGTCTCGAACACAAAGAATCAATTTCATCAATAAATATTGTGCTTGGTGCATAAAATCGTGCCTAAATAAACATAAACAACATTCAATACTTTCATAAATTTATATAATTATTGTTTTAAATAATAAATATGGATGATTGGTAGTAATAATTTACCATTTCAAAGAGTATTCGAACGAGTTTTTCACTTTCACCGCGATATTTTGAGGTTAATGTTGACGAAGAAACATTAAAAAATGTTGTTCCACATTCAGTTGCGACGGCTTTGGCCAACATTGTTTTACCAGTACCAGGTGGTCCAACCATTAAAACACCCTTCCATGGTCTTCGTATGCCCTTAATGAAGTAAAAAGGATTATTTCTAATTGTATTGATTGAATAATACGAGAAAAACATTTTGTCATATCGATGAATTTATTGGTTGGTTTTACTCTAAAAAAATCTGGCATCCACATTGGCAATACAACCGCCTCTTCCAACAATCGTTTTGCCTCGAACAAATCGGCAATGTCCTCCCAATGAATATTCGGATTTTTCTGTACAATATCACGTTCTGCAATTGTTATAATTTATTAATAAAATTAACGGACAATCGCTTTTTATCGCTTTCTTCATCTTTTCATTAGCAATTGCATTATTTTTTACCCAATAAATCAACGAGATCACGATCATTTCCAGACGATTCAAATTTTTTCTCCTCCATTTCCACATCTGCTCTATCACCTTCAAGTTTTTCTTTATCATCGCGTTTACCATTTCTCTTATCATCCCTTTTATTGCTACTCAATTTTATATCGGGTTTTCTTCCCGAGGTCGATGTTGCACCGCCTGTTTTTCTTGGCGCCACGCGATTTTGTGGCTTGCGATTACCATTCACTGTTTTTGATGTTCTATTGAAAAAAAATTAATAATAAAAATAAAAATAAACAAAAATGTCTTGAAATTGAATTAATGAAAGAAAATAATTTTAAATGAAATGAATATACTTTTGTTCACTAGGTGTTAATGGCGGCCACACATCAGGATCACGATTTGTTTGAGTATTCCAATTGGGTCCAACATTGTTGCTGATGGCTAACCAAAGTGCCGGATCACGCGTTGGTTCTTCATATTGCAAACAAGGCGATCCTAAAAATAAATGTAATTGATTATAATTAACTATCTAAACTATCGTAATTGATAATTAAGATGTAAATTCAATTAAAAGCCACTGGATAAAATATTTTTAAACCAATTGCTCGTTAAAAAATCACTCTTGCCAACGTATTTGTTACACAATATAGCAATAATTCATTCATCGAAACATGTTTGCTACATTGCGACAATTTTTTAGTAAATATTAGCCTGTACACTATAGTAAGCCTGGGACACATCAACATCTTATGAAAATATTACACATTTTTAGGCGAATGTTTCGGCTGGACTGTT
>CAJUYH010012312.1:0-10169 GCA_910591685.1 Galerucella tenella | reverse complement strand
CCAATTATTCCTACATGTCCACCACCTGAATCCGTTTCTTGTCCACCACCACCTATTATTCCTACTTGTCCTCCACCGCCTATTATTCCTACTTGTCCACCGATACCCGACTACCCTACTTGTCCGCCACCATCGCGTGTCGGTCCGACTCCAGAACCTATTATTGCTATTCCTACTCCTACTGATACCACCACCACTACTACTAGTACTACTACTACTACTACTACTACTACTACTACTACTACTACTACCACCCCACCACCCCCACCGCCCCCTGTCTTGTACGATGAAGACGGTTTTCCTCTTCCCAATGTTCCCATTCCCGGATACGATGATTTCAGAATTTTTGAAGGACGTATTGATAACACTACTCAAACTCCTCATGGATTATTCACAATTACCTCTGATAAATTCATCGAAAAGAAAAGGAAAATGAGAAAAAAATATAAACAAGATTAATAATTAATTATATTTCGAAATAACTATCATTAATATCAATATATACATAAAAATAATTTTCAAGTATTATAACTGTGAAACAAAGTGTTGGAATATTAATTATTCTTTGTTTAATGCAATTGTAAAAGGATTTATATTTTATATACACAACCATTGAGGAATGCATAAAGGACCTGCCGTATATAACTTGGACGCTTTTGCGAGAGGATAATCCACTGAAATTTGAGATCCCACTTAATCCCATCTAAACCATCGAGTCGCTATTCATCGTTATAGCCGCCAGTTGTGCAATAATATTAATGCGTCTTATTCCTTTTAGCAAATTTACATGCATGAATTGCATTAAAAATGCAGAGAATTACTACTGGCGATTAATATATCACACCTATATTATTGTTTTGTTATTTATAGGTTAGAAATAAAGATAATTTATAAATAATGTCAGTGAGATTCTTTTGAAAGTTTGTAAATATAAGTGTGGCTGGCGCATATAACATTAATCCAATCCTTGTCTTAATGTGGTTGGCGTCGGTTCAACCGTGAAACATTCTCTTATTTTTTAAAATGCAACTTGCTCCATGCAAAACTTTTGCAATATACCAATCCTACAGTATATATATATCCATGAATGATCGATTTTAATTTTGCTCATATTAATTTTTAGGTTATGAATATTGCGTGCAATAAATCGTCATCTACAGTTACAAACTCTTATTATGATTTGCTCGAATAATTTATATAGTATAGATATTTTGATATCATATGATAATAATTAAATGAAGCAATATGGGATAAAAATAAAAAGCTTCTGACGTGCAGCCAGCCAAAGAAATCGACGTCGAGACGAGGTGGCCGAGTGGTTAAGGCGTTGGACTGCTAATCCAATGTGCTCTGCACGCGTGGGTTCGAATCCCATCCTCGTCGAATGTTTTTTTTTCTTCCCAATTTCATATTATTATTGCAACAATGTAATATTAAACAAGTGCAAATAATGTCAACTAGTACACATACAAAATTGAATAAATACTACGTATAATTTGCTAACGCTCGACAAAACATCACTCGCAAATTTACAAGTAAACAAAAATCGATATAAAAAAAAAAAAAAGAAACGATTTTTCTCCAAGCTTTAAATAATGTACTGTTGAAATGTGATGACCTCTGACTCCAAATTCTATGTATCCATATACTCTCTTATCACACTGGACGATAAAAAAAAAAAAATTTTGCAAACATGATGAAATAAAAAAATAAAAAATATATGAGAAAGTCTCGAGTTGGAATGAAAAGACTACGCCCATTTATATCTATATCTGTGAATGGATGTATGTAAAGATTGAAGTGGATCGTCTACGATTTTTTCCTCGATTATTTTCCCCTTTTCGATAAAATCGAGCGATTGTGAAGGGAATTGAGTCCGCTCAGTTGAATCGAAGCAGACTGCAAGGGAACAGACGAATATAGGCTTTGGACGGACGCCCAATTGCTTTTTCTTTGCAGTGCGTGCACGTTACTACGTTTCAATGAACAATGGGTCACGATGCCTCTTTTCAACATCATCATCCATTTTATCTATTGTTGAATACAATTCTTCCCACTTCCATATATGTATCCATACAAATATATATATATATACATCTCACTGGGAACGTGAAAACTAATTTTTTTTCTTTCTCACATTCTCTGTATTATAACCGTAGTAATAACTCGAAGATTTAATATCTCACTGTTAACGTTGCCAGCTATTAAGACAGAATATATAAATAAAATAGTTTACGATTGAATTTTTTTATATATATATTGGCAGTAATAAAATACAAAATTGTATACTATACTACGATTGTAATATATCTATTATTATATTTCGTATATATTAAAAATTAATAGGCATTATTTTGAATATATAAATAAAAGTCCATTTATGGATGTGAGCATTTATTTCTTTACTAATACGTAAAGAGAAATTATTCGTGAAAATTATTATATACATTGGCAAATGTTTTGTACACTTTTATGTAATCTCACATTATCCACAGTATATTAAACAGTGTCAATTGTAAAATATATTTATTACATTCCCAGTAATTCTCAATTAAATTTGATTATAATTCCAGTATATTCCATTGGTACATAAATTATTGTAAATCTTACACGTAATTTTTCTCGGTATAGTATTGCAACTTTCACATATATATCATAACGTTTATATTTGAAAAATATATATCGTTTAATTGATGTATTTATATATTTAAAATGTTCAGCTATCAAAGTTTTAAACCTATGATTTCGTTTGGATGAAAGGCAGTATAAAAATAAGGATACAGTCGATTCATTCTTCAAAATACAAACGGTAAATAAGAAAATACCTCTATCCACACACACACATACATACATACATACATATATATATATATATATATATATATATTAACCAAGGGAAATCGAAACGAAGTGGAAGTGCTTCCGGATACATAAAAAAAAAATAAAATCCCACATATACAGTTGTATATCATGTTTGGTCGTACAGTTTGTCTACTGCTTTACACCCGACGATCTTTATCGGTCTTAACTGTCCCCGGAGGGTGATAAAGGAAACCGAAAAAACCACCCTCTCGAAACTCGCTTTCTTCACTAAGAGAGTCCAATCGTCAAACGAAAAAATCATATGAAAAACTCATTTACGATATAATTTGTCGCTGTTTGAAGAGAATAGATTGAAAAAAAAAAAAGGAAAAAAGAAAAAAAAAACGCAGAGAATGGAATATTTTTTTATTTTGTCTGTACGAGTGATTGCATAATTAACACAAATACATATTATATTGTTTGACAATAGATGATGGGAAAAACAGAGAGAATATTGTTTGTATACTGTATATCAATATGAATATGATTATTTTGAAAATGTATAAAATGTGTCTTAATGGGCCCAACGAGCCATAAAAAAACTGATTATTGCATCGTCAAAAATGTATAGGGTGTTGTAAAGGTATAAGGATGAATTGTGAGATACATCGTAAACGAGTGATGCACAAGAGACAGAGAGTGAGATGAATTTTCGTGGGCATTGCAACATGCTCCTGAAATTCAAAACGTTCAAATTAACACTTTTTATCAGCTTCATATGACACAAATAAAAAATCATAACTTCATTTACAATGTGATAACCAATATGATTCTTGTTGTAGATGTTTTTAAAAATTGCTGTCGAATTTTTTAAAATATTTCCACATTGCTATTCACCTCTCAAGCCAATATATATATATATATATATATCCGACCCCCATATATTCATATACACCACAATTAATTGTGCGTGAAGTGCGCTTAGATTTATCATGAACAAAAACTCCACATTTTTTTGCATGAATAATAATTTTTTCTTTCTGCATTACTTTGTGTATTAGCTTGGAGACAAAAAGCATTGGTGCAGCAATATTTAACGATGACTTTGTACTATACCAAGAGAGACTGGATTAAATGAAACGTATATAATTTTCAAAAACACGCATGTCAACATATATATATATATATATATATATATATTTGTGTGTGTGTGTGTGTATATATATGTCGTAGGAAAAAAAGGGGGAAAGAACAAAAAAAAAAAAAAAAGACTGCAAGACTCGATTGAATTTGGCAAAGAGTGGAAAACGTGAGCGGCCACTTGAGCTCGTGGCTTTTTACAATTTTAAATCCTGATAAAATCCCTGACGAGACTGTCTGTCTATAAATATATGTATATATATATATATATATATGTGTATAAATACATGAGTAGTGGAATATATCTCTCTGTGTACTGCCAGACCGGAATAATAACATCGAAGGTAATAAGAGTCGTTGCATGTACCATAATATTTCTTCAATCCTATATTGACTTTATATAAAGTGAAATAGACATATATACATTTACGTCTGCAACCCCTGATATCTTGTAATATATTTTTTTTCTCACTGAATAATGTCATCTAAATCGAATTTATATAGCCAAGACGAGAATGCATTGCGGATAGAGTTAAAATTTTTATTTTTCTCTTTTTCACTTTGTCCTGCAGAAAAATATACTTCTTATATTTCGCAAATACATTTGAAATGACATGCAGCAATAGAATGTTATTCATGAGGACATATTTTTTTTTTTTATAAAAGCGTTGGTATATATAAATATATTGAATGTTTATATTTTTTTTTATTTTTTATTTCTTATTGTTGTTTTTCTTTTTCTTTTGGGACTGTCACTTGATAAATTTGCAATCTGTCTGATGCACATCACGTTCCAATTGATCGCTCTATCGATACATATATATATATATATATTTAATATACTTATATACACATACGCACTCATCACACATATATATATATATATATATATATATATATATGTATATATACATAAAAGTCTGAGACGGAAGTCATCGAATGTCGTGATGAACACGAGTACATGCATTGTTATACATATATTAATATATTTGTATATGTAGTGTATAGCTATAATGGATATATGTTGAGGGATTGGCAAAACGAACGAATGAGATCGAACAGGAGTGATAGAGCCACCCCTCTGGCTTTATATTGCAATCGTTTGAATTATGACGCAGTTAAAATACCGGTGTCCGTGAACGTTCGGGTAAATAATAACATTATGTTTCCTGTTTTTATTTTATTTTTTATTTTTTTTTTTTCACTTCATGTATCTAATGACACTGTTTTATTCATCTCATAATTCATTATTCCACTTCAAACGAAACTATTACCGATTGTTTTATTGAAATTAAAAATAAAATTCAACATATAAATCTACAAATAATAATTATATTATTTGTTAAATGTATATTATGAATGCATTGTCAATATAAAACTTATTTATTGCTATTGAAACAAAAAAATATATGTAACGATTGGATGTTTGAATATATAAGGCGTTTAATTTGGCAGACTATCAGCATGCAGTCGAAGTGAATGGAATAATTTCCCGGATGTCGTAAAATTGATATTTATCTTGGCGCATCTCCAACTGTAACGTTGAGATAGGCGAAAGGAGATATTGAAAAAAAAAAAAAGAGAAAAAAAACAAATAAATAAATAAAAGCGATAGGAATAAATAAATAATTGCACTTTTTTTTCATACACAAACATAATTTGTAAAAAAAAAAAAAGAAGAAAAGAAAACGAAGAAATAGAGAGCATGACAATTATGTTTTTCGCGATAGTGACTCCAATCGACACAAAAATATAAAAACGTGTACAGAGACCATAATAAATAATTGTAAACACATATGAATATGTAAATTCCAACAATAAATAATCATCTGGCTATAATAATAAATTGAAGTAAAGTTTATTTATCACTTCAGTTAACTTTGCGCTTTCACACATAACTTCTTTTCTTTATTCACAGTTTACACATGCCATAAATAACCAATATTTACAATCACTTTGCCCAAAGAGAAAATTGGGGGATAGGACTGCATAATCGCAGCCCAACTTCAACCCTCGAAAATACCCATAAAATCGGAAGCCATCGAATCTGATCCCCTTCAATACTATTTTATATAGCTTTCAGTAACGTATAAAATGACCAATGTAACAAAATGCCCTTTAAAAACATTAAAAAATAAAGGCAAATATTTATGTGTGAATAAATTTATTGCATTAATGGTCGGTAAAATTTTTATATTGTTCAATTGTTAGTGTCGTTCACATCGTTCACATATGAATTTGTATTGGATGGCGAGGGCGCATTTGCCAATTTATTTCTCATCGGCCATCGGCACCCACTGCCGATACTCATATACATTGCTATTATATCTATGGTGTATGCATGCAGCGCCGCCACCCTCTCTTATCTCACTCACTCCCTTGAAACTTACGGCCCTGACGCGCTTATGTAGAGCTCCCCAGTGCACACGCTGTGGGCTGTCGTCCACTCTCAGTCTCGTATCAACTCTCGTTGTGGGAGTATCGCGCGAGCGCTTTTTTCATATTCGAATCTTGTTATATGTTATAAAACCAACTCGTTTCACTCTACATAATTTTTTCAATTTTACAATAAATATTATTCAACTGTAATATATATATATATACATATAAATATTTCTTATTCTCATTTAAAAAATTTGTTTTTATAAGTGAATTATAATAATTGTATTCATTTTTTTGTGCTGTGCATTTGCAAAAATTTCTCGATGTGATGGAGGATGACGTACGGTGGCGCAGAACGTATGTATTATAATTGATATCAATTGAAATTCGTCAATAGCTTATTTATAGATGGATGATGACAGACGAAATGTTGTATAGAGATAAGAAGGAAAAAAAAAAAAAAACAAAAATACTCTGTCATTATTTTGACGGATGTTCATTTTTGTTTTTAAAATTTATTTCACTCAGACATTCGACACTCATTGCCGGAAAAAGTGAATATTTTTTTTCCCCACTCGTCGTCTCCTCGTTATATATCATTGAGTGACTTGGACCAAATATATAATGTCATTATTCCTAAAACACAAAACATAAAAATAATTTCATAAATAATAATAATGACACATGATGAAGAATTTAATTATTTTATCATTTATCAAATGTTACAATAAATTGTTCTACTTCTCAACAAATTAATGTTCCACTGTCAAATAATATATAAGGGTGATTCTTTAAGGGTTTAGAGAGCTGTGTGTAATTGTCACTGGCATAAGGACGCGCTGAAAAAACGGGATGATATTATTTATGAAGAGCAAGATAAATGCAATATTTGATATCATACACAAGATTATGAGAATGTCAACATTGATTGAATTATATCAAACTATTTTTTCCAATTCCAATCATGATAAAAAAAACATTCCTATTCGGCTTTTTGTTGAAAATTGGTGTAGCAATGGATTGAAATAATCGTTTGAATATATATTTTTATTATTAATGCCTTTACAAATATCATCACTGAGTGATTCTAAAGGCATATCATACGCACAATAGAAATATATATATGTGCATGTCTAACTCTCAGTAATTCATCTCGTTTCCCTTGAGGGCGACTGCATCTACTTCGATTTTCTCTCGAGTTTTTGTCTGTGATTCAGGAAAATATGAAAGAGAGATAAAAGAGCGAAATACCCTCAGGCCTCTCACGAGGCTAAAGGGTTAATAAAAGCCCAGTAAAAACAACTTACCCAGACATTTTTTTTCATCTCATCTCGTCTAGATATATATATATATATATATATATATATATATATAAATAATACTCTCTTCTGTTGATTCTTCTTGAACTCGAGACCATTCATTTTCTTTTCGTTCCGTTAAAATATCCTCCATTTTTTTTTTAACTAGTCCAATACTCGATTAATAAAAACACAAATATCCCATCTCAAATGTCCACCCTGTATCTGATGATGACGTAAAGGAAAATATTTTATTCCAAAAGCTTAAAAAAGTCTTTAGGGTAATATCTTATTTTTTTTTTTTTCTTTTCGAATGTCCAAATAGTGTGAGGGTGCGAGATTGTATCTTGAAACAGGATAAAAAAAATGATTGATTATTATTAGACACGTGTATATGGGTTACTTATATAGTTCACATTATTTCAGTCCCTCAGTCTATAAAAATCCACCATTGATTAAGACTTTCAAAACGTCGCCATATGGAATTATTTTGAAATGACGAAAAGATCTATTTGAAAAAATGTATTTGTTGCAGTGAAATAACAAAATGTGAAATTTAACCAGATCCCCATATAGTTAATTGACTGAAGATCGAAGATGTTGAAATAATAACTGAATAGTGTTATTTATCTAAAAACAATATGTGATTTCATCAAATCCCTAAATTGTTTTAGTAAAAAAATAAAACGATCTAATGTACTAAAATGAACTAAACTATTATTTATTTATTGCACTCACTAAAAATGTTTCAAATTTCACTGAAAATATTCTCTTTATTTCTGAAAATATCAATTTAATTATTTCCTTTATCAATTAGTTTCGAATGAAAAACTTGCGTTTCAATTATTACTGTTGCATTACCTAATGTGCAATTAATATGACTTATTAAATAAATACTTCCGCTATCTACACAGTACTATTTTATATTTCGCTAAAACACTTTAGGGATTCGATTTAATCACTTACTCTTTCAGCGAAATAATCCTACAGAATTATCGCTTCAACGTCTTCAGTAACTTAGTCAATCAACTAGGGATTCAACCAAATTACACATTTCGCTATTTCCCTGCGACATATGCGTATGAATGTCGTGGTCGCTGTATCCTTCATTGCAAACACACATATAAATATATATGAAATTCTTAAACTTATGTAGAGATATAAACATGTATTGTTATGTATGTTGGAGGTAAAATTTGAGGGTGAATACGTGGATACAAAACGAAGATCTTTTTGACGATGGTAAGGTAAGGGAGCACTTTGGTTTATCCCACAATCATTCACGTGATTGTATATATGTCACGCCGTGGTGAAGAAGTCGAGGAGGATGTTGGCGCGCGTACCACTACCATCACACACACCATATATCCCATCGGGAATTCATATGAAAGATATAAGTCATCTTCACCCCTTTATCGAAACGATTATTCCAGTTAATCTCACGCAGCAAGGGATGAATTAATCAAGCAAAAAGCAGTGATAAAAAAATCTAATCCACATATATTTCCTATTATTCTTTTCTTTTTTTTTCATTTTGTTGCACAAAATTACGATATATAAATGCGTAATGTGTGAATTCAAATGAATAAGGAATTTTTTGTTTGAAATTTTTGAATAAAACAATTATAGCGATACTAATTAATTTCATCAAATTCTTATTCGAAAATATCTTCCGGTACTGTACATAGTTTTATTATAAAATTGTTTTAGAATTCCAGCGATAGTATTAATTCAGTGCATCTGAGATTTGGCAACAAGAAAAAAAAACGAAATTTAATTTTCACCGAACAACTAAGAGGTATTTACTCGATTGAAATAATTATTGACCTTTCCCGGATAATAACTGGCTCAGTTAACAACATAAAATATCTCATATTGCACAATATATCATTTTAAATGAATATATTACAAATTAAATTCGCTACTTATCACATATATTTCTTGATTAAAAAATATCCAACCCCTTTATTATAATTTAATTCTACTCAGTACCGCATGTGCGGTATAAACACGTGGCCAATGTTCCTAATTACAAAATTCATCCCCTATTATTATTATTTCCAAATAATAAATAAAACAAACGGGACAATGCTAAACTTACCCTTTTCTATACATACATATAAAAACATATACATATCAATGACTCTTTTCATTCACGAGATGCAATGCCATTTCACGTTCAATCTCTTTATATTCGTACTTATATATATACACACACACACACATGCATACCTATATTGTATATGTATATGTGACTCTCGTTTAAAGAAGGCGGGGTCGACGTCAGGGTGCAGTCGGTTGAGGGTTTGTTGAGGGTGAAACTCACCCCCCGCCGCCACACCCCCATTCTTCGTTTCGTACTGTATCGCCCTTCATGCCAACGCATTTACTTCCCCGCCCGCGCGCGTGTTATGTGCGTCGGCACGCAATTCGCTTAGCGGCTGTAAAGCGCAATGCACGCTGTGTTGTCATGTGTGCACTCGGGACTTTGAGGTCGTGCCGAAAGTGTGCTTTCGCGTCTCTACACCAAACAAAAAAAAAAAGGAG
>CAJUYH010012311.1:0-10169 GCA_910591685.1 Galerucella tenella | reverse complement strand
GACTAGCATCTGTGACCTTTTCGCGTGCTGTCAGACAATAAGAAACATACTATACTTTGATGCTAACACCCTGTATACCTACTCATATAAATTAGTTTGTCTAAGTCGTTAAAGATTATTTTTTTTCCAAATTTAGTTCAAATACCACAACGATCATAAATATCTTCAAACCCTTCCCAGCTTTGACTATATCTAACCTTCAAAAGAATCATTTTCTCCGTAAGTTATCCATCACCAGATGCAATTTTTCACGTTTTGTTTCACTCGAGCTAATGATTTTTGTTTCTCCGTGCCTTGTGTGTTTCTTCGGCACACAAAAATAGAAAAAGTGGAAAGAGAAATATTGGGGGATTGTCAGCATTTAGTTTTATTGACCGCAGACGTAGATTTTTTTCGGAATCTGCAGCTGTGACGGTTCCGTTAAGACTCCGTTTCGTTGACTCAGAAGTTCGTCTGCGAGAGTAAGGTGGGATACTGGAAAGAAATGGACCCTCTTAGAAATACAGGGTTGGTTTCGAAGGGATTTTTAAATGTCTAGGTATACTACACAATTTATGGTTTTTTTGGAACTTTAGTTCTTTACGTCAGGTTATGTTTGAGCGACCGGGGGTCGCGACGCAAAAGATCTGACCGTTACGTTACGTTATGTTACGTTGCTTCGTTATGTGCCTTGCTTGCGTGCGTGTGCTATCTCCTGAGTCTCTCTCTAGTTTACGAAGCAGCGATCCATACCTGCTCCTGTCCCTTCCCCAGTCTGTGACCCGTCTGTGTACCAGGTCTCTCCTCGGGGAAACTTCAGTCTGCTTGGGTCTTGCCAGTCCTTTCTGTGAGGTATTTCTACCTCATATTTGGGACTGGGGAGAAGTTTAGTGGCCATATAGTCTGTTTTAATATCTAAAATGGCTCCAATTATCATGTTCCTAATGTATAAATGTCCTGATCTAACTATTTTGTTACTCAGGTTGCCTTGCTGCTTAAAAAGTCCCATCCTTGCTTCCCCCATTATCACGAAGTGTAATGGAGGAAGGCCAAATAAAGCTTCTAGTGCTGCCGTTGGCGTGCTTCTCATACACCCTGCGATACTGAGACAAGCAAGTCTTTGCCATAGATAACACACTGGTCTTTGCACCTAGTTACCCCTTACCTTACCCTTACCTTTCCTTACCTTAGATAAAATTGATGTATCGTATTTTATATAATAATTTTTAATTTAAGTGCTAAATGTACTAAAATATCGTTTTTAAGATAAAAAAAATATCCTATCCTACCGTATAATTTGATGAAAGGATCGAGCCGGTCCTGAAACTCTTAATAAGGACGACAGAGTCCAATCGATTCCTTCCGTCTTGGCACACGTTTTCTTGGCGGTTTTATAATATTTGCGAACTAATAAAAAGCAGTTTGGATAATATACTAGGTGTCGTACACAATATACACGGTGTCTTGTAAATAAGTACCGTAAATTATAGAGAGGCATGATAGATCGTTAAAAAATATTTAAAATACCCAAATGCAACTTTTCTCTAACCTTCTTAGTTTGTGAGATACAGGCTGTTAAAAGGTGTAGAAGAAATACACATTTCATTTCATACCTTTTCAAGGGATGAAAGTACAAATTTAAAATTTTTTGTAGGTTATTGTCTCTTCAAAACACATCAACAGTATTAATTATGTCAAATTCTAATAAGCCAGTGGCGTGGTACGAGGGGTTTGTATACTTTTATTGTACCATATTTTTGAAACACCTTGTATTTAGAAATAAATACTTTTGTAAGCAATTCTTTATTAAATATATATATAATCATTGTATCCTTATACCATATAGGTGTCGGATTTACATTTTAGATTCCATAAACAAATTTTTTCCATGCTTTTCTATCTTTTGCTAAAGTTGATGCTTCTCTCCATGTCGTGCTTCTACGTTCATTATAACACTGGTTTTCATTATGAAACTGAAAAATTGACCAATAGAAATCTAGATTTTTAAATAACCAAGTAGGCAGACTACAATATTTTCTGTAGAATGTCGAGAAAAGACCAAAATAAATGTCGAGCACCGGACCAAAAATACTTAATGACCAAGGTAATTACATATTTAAACTTTTTAATTTTTGTTTACCCATAAATATTTCTGTTTCAAATCTTTTTAAAATGTAAAAAATATACCCTTATTACCTACATATTTCTACACGATTTGTACATTGTTAACTCCCAGAATCATTGTACTTACCAAAAAGGGGATAACTAAGTTACTGATAATAAAGTAATATTTCATATTATATCTGAAAAACCATGTCGCATTTAAATAATCATTCATAAAGTGGAAAAATGCATGAAAATTAAACACAAACAGAGTATTTCCCATATACTTAGCATTGTACATCACCAATAGAGATTTCCACATGACGTCACACGCTGTAGGCTACGTGCGCAAGAACATACCGTGAGTAAGTGTATCGTGGTACCTACTTGAAGATCACTTACAAATAATAGGGTACAAGCATAAATTTTGCTATTGGTGGGAATTGACGCTTTATCAGGTCTACTAACACCTTGCATGCCTATTTTTTCAAAAAAATATGAAAGTCCGCCAAAACGCGCTTTACGTCATACAGATGGCTGCCCCATGGTGTGACGTCATTTGTTTCTGAAAGCTTTAAAATGGATAAAGCCGAAAAAAAAACTTTGTATTCCAAGTACTGCATTGTTCCAGTGTGTAAATCAACGTCTATTAAAACTCCAGACAAAATATTTGTTACTTTACCTGGTGGCGCAAGAAAAAATGCACTTAAAAGAAGGGTATTACTTTTGTTTGTGAAGACCATTTTAATGTAAGTACCTACTTCTATGCTGGTAATTTTTATTCTTAAATAGTTTGAGGTTATGTACCTATAAGTCTAGGAATCAACCATAAAAACATCAATTTCTAACGACCACACATCGAAATATGGTTGGTATATATTATATAAATAAAACATAGTTTAAATCGTACTTACGATAATGTTTAACTCCTCTTATTTCCTCTGCATTAAAGCAGCTGTTTGACTTCATAAATTCAAGCAGCATAAATGAATCTACTTTGGGTAAGTTATCAGTTTGTGCTTTTACAAAACCGTCGCTAGCCATATCTTTACTCGCAAAATATGAAAGAATCGTCACTGAACACTGAACTAGTAAATAAAATATATTCTTCCAAAAGTTTTAAAATATCCTCGGAAATATCGAATATTTATGTCCACTTTCCACTTTACGTTGACTTTTAGAAATAAAAAAAGCACACACAAACACGTAATGGTCTCAAACAAACATATAAATGATATTTTTACGTCGATGAAGCAATTAATAGTTGATTAAAATACAATATAAACACACAACTACACATAACCTAATGCAATACCGGCCATATTGACATAAGTAAACACAAGAGATATGACATCACACGTATCATCGGTAGCGTTCGGAAATCCTCGGGTTGTGGTCGGAAATTTTATTTTAAAATTTGGGAGTAATTTCCAATGGAAACTGGTATATTTTCTATTATTAGTAATTTTTGATATCATATTTACTATTATAAATTAATATCCAAGCAAAATATGAAATATGCGTGTACTCTATTTAAACACAAACGTTTCTTATGGGTTTGTATCCTGTATCCCTTTGTAACCTGTATCTCACAAACTTAGAGAAAAGTTGCATTTGGGTATTTTAAATATTTCTTAACGATCTATTATACCGGGCGTACATGAACTGCGGACCAAAAACCATAAATGATTTTCAAAATTTGTCATGTGTTTTTAATGACCCATGAATTGCGGACCAAGTCGAAAGAGAAGGGCTGCATCCTTGTTTTCTATGATAGATTTGAGTGTGTAGTAGTTTGATGTACGTATTTGTGAGGAAGGCTGCATCCTCGTTTTACGTAATAGGTTTGAGTATGTAGTAGTTTAATGTACGTATTTGTGAGGAAGGCTGCATCCTCATTTTCCGTAATAGATTTGAGTGTATAGCAATTTGATGTACGTATTTGTGAGGAAGGCTTAGTCCGCAATTCATGGTTTTTAAAAGAGGGGTCTTCTTGGTTTGGTCCGCAGTTCGAGTACGGAATTAATAAAATCAGGTAATCGGTCCGCAATTCGAGGCCGCCGATTATACCTGTAGAATTTTTATGAAATCTACTTTTTGAATTCTATTTTACTGATAACTATTTTTAAGCTATTCATAGAAGGGGATGCGGAAAAAAATGATAAATATTTAAAAGCAACGTATATAATATAAAAAATAAACGATCCTTCGCATCTATAGATTATTATTTGTCCTTTAGTATTAACAGAATAAATTCATCAATTCAGTTCACGTATATATCCTTTGATAAATAGTGCTGTCAGAACAATGAGCTTATCCAGAGTAATTTCAATGACCATAGGCAATATTTTAGCGACCCTTTGCAAACGTACTGACCATTGGTCAATGTGAGTCATGCTATATATATAGGAGTATTTTCTTATTGCAAAAATTACATTTTTACCCCCCACAATAGAAGAAATCCACCCCATTTAATGATATATTGTAGTGAAATAAGAAATATGGCCAAGTGTAGCTTTGTTGTAAATACGGAAAATAAACGATTTAGAGTCGAGGGTGTGAAATAGGGGGTGGCAAATGGTCGAATAGCTAGATGGCCTTCCAGATATATACCTATCCCGTAATGGACATTTCTCCTTCGGGAATTGTTTCGATCGAGAAGAGAATTTTTATATTTCAAGATTTGTTTTTATTTGAAATTACTTTAATTTAAGGATCCAGAGCCACCAGTTTTTCACTAATTTTGCAAAATATTATTAATTTTAAAAAAAATCACCCCTTTTTAGGGATACAAATCATTCTTATATGTAGACCTTAATTAAGATCTTATTCTTACCCATCTACACTGCACTGTCTCGGTAAATTTATCACTTCTAAATATATTTGAATGGTTCTATTGTCCTCGCTACCTCCTCGAAAGCTGCTAGCTGAACACTTATTTAAATGAAGAAGCGCTTACAATTCTGTTTAATTCTTTGAATCACCCTGTAGTGTTTCAGACACGTTTTTGAATTTATAATGAGCTCTTCAGCTATCAATATGATAAAAATACACTATAATAAAAAATAATAAAATATCATATTTAGATCAGTATTAGTGGAAAACAAATCAATTTTTTCTTGAAGAAAAAGGAAAATGTCTTTTCTAATTTTGACATATAAAGTGACAGTTTTTAAAACTGATTGACATTATTAAACATCTTACTTTTTGTAACTAGTTGCATAAAGTAAAATTATGCAACATTTAAACATAAATTATATATTAATTAATTATTATAAATATTGATAACACAATTATTGCAATTATTCCAATTAATTCCCGACGACATATTTTTTTCATTACTCGAACTTGCTGTTATTTGGGAAGCGGCGCACATTGCATTATAGATGTTTCACCAAATATTTCTTGCGCTATAAGCTTTTTATTATTCATGGAATTTTCAACATATCCCTCCGCAACAGAGGTATATTTCCAACCTCCATGCCTCTTTAATTTTAAAATATCAGCGCCACTGTCTGCTAGGAAAGTGGCAGAGCTTCTTCTGAAGCAGTGGCCAGTATATAGAACAGGATTTGAAAGACCAAGAAGTTGTGCAATAACTTTAGGCAGACTGCTAAATGTGTTAATTCCCACAGGATTTCTGGTACATTTTCCATTCGCATATTTTACAAAAAATCTGTTGTGTTTAAGAACCTGGGGACGCAACTTAATATATTTTCTTAATATTTCAACAAGATTCGTATTTTCAATGTCTCCAGTGGTAATTTCAAACTGCCGTATAACTTTTGTTTTTGAAGGTGGGATATCAACACGAAAATGGCTTCCTTCGTCTATAACATTTTCAACTGGAAGAAATGTAAATTCTGCTTTTCTGCATGTTCCTGCCATTCCAATTATCATTGCAACCTTAGCCATTAAGTATTCTTTGTCATCAGCTTCCACTAAAAATTTGGCAAAATCTTCTTTAATAAAAACTTTTGACTTTTTAGCACTGTATCCGTCCGTTTGCCTTTTAATATATGCTACCAAATTTGTATATTTTATAATATTAATATTCCTTTTCAAATTTAGTTCAGACCTTAACATTGAGTAAAGTGTCCATAATGTGGAAACTTTTAGATCTTTCTTACCCTTAAAATATGCAAGTAAAACTTTCTCATTAACATGTTTAATTTTCTTCCCATCACACCACGTAACAATTTTTTCGTATGCCAAATCATAAACTACCTTTGACTTTTTGGGAATTACTGATAATAGAGCATTACCTGCTGCCTCTTCAATATCGCTTGGTAGCTCTTCAGAACTTGAATCACTCATTTAAAAAAAATAAAACTAAAAATATATCAATCTCGCTAAAAACCTTCCGTCTAGACTTTTTTACAAAATGTCAAACTGACAACTAACATGAAGTAACAGCAACAAACTAAATTTATGTTTTCTAAATTTTTTTTAATTATATTAAATTTTATTTTTTTATTACTTTCTTCATAATTAGAAAAAATCTTGTATGCAATACGTTACGAAATGAAATTTTGTGAGCGTTACACAAAATTAGGCATTTCGTAACTGATGGCAAAATAGCTATTTGGATAGTTTTCTCTATAGTGTGACACATTTATTTGATTTTTTTTTGGAAATATCGGACGAAATGTTGAAAACAAAATATTTTTTGGATATTTCTCTTCAACATAAGGTTTTTAAACATCCAGTAAACAAACAAACAAACAAAAGCAAACTTCAAAAACTATTGTATTGTTATCTGTCCTCGATAAGAGTGCAAAGATTTAATTCAATGTGACGTTTTGTCAAAAAAAATTGAGTCTGAATATAAAGGCATCAAAAAATTTGTAATGTGCACCAATTTTATAATAGTAAACAATTTTAAAACTCACCAAAGGCATTTCTGGTGCATCGACTTCAACTGAACTGTCCGTTTTCACTGTAAAAATTAAACAAAAATCGGAATATAAAATTTGTAAGTAAATTAGTCTTATTTCGAAAAAAAATATCCGATATACAAAACCTTCTACTATAAAATTTTATTACAACTGAATTCTTAGATACAAACATAACCCAGCTTTAATTTGTTAGTCACATTTCGTTTTAACGTTTTTTGTCCCAAAAAAAAACTAGTTTATTGATAAACATGTAAAAATAGATATTTTTAAATATAAACAATAAGAAAATCATTGACGTGCATATTAATATTAAATTAATGTTAAAATTGATATAATATGAAATATAAATAATATTTTCCTACGATCACATAGGAAAGTGAATGTTGAAATGCTAGTCTATGTACCCCGCAAATTTATGTATATGTCAAATGCGTATTTCCTAAGTTGATTTGTCCATATAATATACACATAGATTCAAAAGTTTTGCATCACCCCAAATCTCCGAAAAAAAAATGTGTTCATTATAAATAGATCAGAGATTAATCAAATAATTAGTTTCATTAAAAAAAACGTGTATATTTGTCAAAAAATTCTATTATCCAATAATAAACTTGCTTTAAACATAAAAAGCATTCTTAGAAATTAAATAAATTAAATACAAATTGATTCTTTTTAAAGAAAAGGTTAAGTGAGAACCTGCATGAGAACTTTTAATAAAGAGTATTTCCACCTCTAGAATTTATGCAAGCTTGAAGTCGCCTGCCCATGCTGTTTACCGAATTATTGATATTCTGTTGAGGAATATGTCGCCATTCTTCTTGGGCCGCATGAACAAGCTCTTGTACACTCCTGGGTGGATTTCTGCGTGCTGCCACTGCCCTGGCAAGCATGTCCCAAGCATGTTCTATGGGATTCATGTCAGAAGATAGAGCAGGCCAGTTCAAACGATTGATCCCTTCAGTTTCAAGATACTCATTTACAGCTCTGGTCCTATGAGGTCGGGCGTTATCGTCCATAAAAACGAAGGAATTGCCAACAGCTGCGCGCCATAGTCTCACGTGAGGATGTAGAATCTCTCTGAGATACCCATCACCAGTCATCGTTCCCTCCACAGGAATTAATTATGTGCGATCATTTAACATGATACCAGCCCAAAACATAGCACTTCCTCCTCTGAAGGGCGGCTCGGGGCGAGCATGGGCAAGCTGAGCAACTCTCGTTGGATCCCGCCACACGTATTCGATGGTTATCTTGTACCAAACAAATCCTTGTCTCGTCGGAAAAAAACACCGAACTCCAAAATTCTTCAGGCAAGGACGCGTGTTCTTCAGCCCACTGTAGTCGGCGAACTCTGTGCTCAGGTTGTAGTCTGGGCACTCTTATTGGTCGGCGACACCTCAAACCTGTGGCAAGTATTCGTCTTCGTAGTGTCAAGATCGATACTTGAACTCCCAACGCAATAACGCATGTCTCATATCTCTTTGGAGTGCTGGTATTGTCATGGTAGGGTTTCTTCGGATAGTTAAGTGGATATAGCGGTTCTGCCGCTGATTAGTAACACGCCTTCTACCGCTTCTAGGTCTATCACGAAGAGAATTGGTCTGGAGATGCCGGTTCCATACACGAGACACATCAATTTGCCAAACGCCAACTCTGTTTGCCACGAACCTTTGAGAATGACCTTCTTCAACTAAAGCCACTATTCTTGCACGGTCAATCTCACTTATGACTGGACGATTCATGTTTGCACTTAAAATCGTAAAAATCAAATGCCTTGAATGTTAAAATGATCGCACTAAAAATGTTATCTTACAAAAAAAAACTGTAAACATCTGTATATTGCAAAAAATATGGAACATATTGATAAACAAGCCAAGAAAAAATTGTTAGCGCAAAAAAATTCCTTCGCATCCGAAGAAGGTGATGCAAAACTTTTGAATCTATGTGTATAATAATTTTACTTTTAATTTTTACAGTGATTCAAATAAATAATTAATTCTGAATCGCAATATTTATGTAACAAAAACAGTTTTATTTCTGATGTACTGTTTCCAATTGTTGTTAGTTGCTAAAATAAATGTTCGTAATATTTTGTATACCAATATTTATTCTAACTTTTTTATGAAGGCACTTTTTTTCATCGCATAAAAATCACGATTTTCTGGGCCACTTTAAAAGGTAAGTAATCAAAACTATATAAAGTAATTACAAATGCACGTATGTATAGTATGTACAAAAAGTACGAGGAGTAATAAACCCTAATTAAGTATGCAAAACCTTTACAGGGAGCACCATGAAATTTTTGATAAATCTCTTACTTTAAATTACATTTCTTCCGTAAATCTAAAAACCAGGTAGATCGACCCCGTATTTGTTTCAGTTGTAGCAGAATTTAGGGTTTCTTCATTGTTAAAGGATTAGCAGATAAGCAATAACGCAATGCAGTGGTGTGTATTTTGGGAAAAAAATACGTTTTAAATTATAATATAATAAAAAATTAAAAGAAATAATTATTGGAATACATTTATTACTTACATTTTATTCTATATCCGACTCGGAAGAGGAAGAATCGTTGTTGACATTAATAATAATAGGGTCGATTAAATCATCACAAATATTGTCAATTTTCAACATATTTGCATCTACTTTGATAACATGCTCGATACAGTTTGTCAAATTTTCCTTACTAACATGACTTACAGCACTCTCAAACAATTTCACAACATCGTTTATTTTAAAAGTAGTATTTTTTTCCAACTTCCCCCTTTACCTGAGCCCATATTAATTCTATGGGATTAAGTTCACAATGATAAGGGGGAAGTCGAAGAACTGATATACCACGAGAAGAAGCCATTTCTTCTACAATGTAGGTTTTGTATTTATTCTTGTTCATTTTTGCAATTCTGTAAAGTTCTTTCCTTAGTGGATCTTTTGGAAACTTAATATTTTTCGAAATAAGCCACTCCAAAAGCTCTGCTTTACGCCAACGACTTGTGGGCAATGCTTCTCGTAACCGTGAATGGTAACTTGCGTTGTCCATAACAATAACAGCCCCTTTTGGAATCAGATCCAACATTTGAACAAACCATTCCTCGAAGACATCCCCATTCATATCTTCGTGATAGTACCCCGTGCGTTTTGAAATAAAAGTTAATAATCCACCATCAACAAAACCTTCAGAACTTCCAA
>CAJUYH010012310.1:0-10170 GCA_910591685.1 Galerucella tenella | reverse complement strand
TGGAAGTAATGGAGTAGTGTGACGATTATTATACATAAAATACTTCCACCTAAATTTAACTGGAACAAAAATACAAAATAGTAAGTCATTTACAAATAAATTGTAGGACAAAGACCGTTTAGTAAGAAGCAACAACTACTTTCCAGGCTAACTATCTTGTAGATATGTAGATATACCAACCAAATTAAACTTTGAAGTAACATATAGCCATATTAAGTAGTCGCTTTGAGAGATCGAGTTAAATATTTTTGATTCACTCACCGATATTAAGGTAACAATCCACATGCAGTACGTAAGCATGTATGAAAACATCAAATTCATGTGTATGGTGTTTCGTAAACACCGCAACTCCCTGAAACAAAATATAGATTATATAGAACAAACGGCGACAAATGGCCGATTACACAGTTTGACCAAACAGAGTTTAAAGGTTTAATTGGCAATTCATTTGTAAATTGTGTTGTAACGTTCATTAAACGTGGTTCAACATGACTAATTAGTATTTCTAAAATCAATTTTACTTGCTAAGTTCGTTTGGATTTGGACGAAATGTTTTTAGAGGAATTCTTGTAACAAATCTAATGTTACGTAATTCTGAGACTCTCCTCAGAAGTAGAAGTAAGGGGCCACAATAGATCTTTTAGGTCACCCCAAAATACATACATACATTCCACGGACATTGACAAATGGCTCATCATTTTTTGAGAAATTTCTTAACCTCGTTGCTTGGTCGGGTTGTGTTAGAAATGTATTTATAGAGGTTGTACACTCTATGCGGCATGTGTAGTGAGCCTCCCAATATTTAAAAATCACCCCCAAACGCGAAATATGCATACTTGAAGTTAAAATTAAAAAAAAATAACGTGTGACGCTACTGACGATTGGAAGAAGGTCGCAATGAAGTTACTGGAAATTGTGCCGATGCTACTCCATCCTCCTAAAATACAGGGTGTCCCAGTATAAAATAACACATTTTGGCGGCTTGACGGAGAATAGAAAAAGATAACGACGTACAGTTTTCGCTAAACTTCTTGTATTTCCTTCAAATTTTTATTGGCATAGTTGCCAAATGTATATTTTCGAGTTATATCGTTTCCAAGCTGTTAAAATGTGATAATTTACGTTTGGAAGTTATTGACATGGTTTCATAAAAAATTCATTCTTTCCCTAAAACAGAGGTTCCCAACCTTTTTTTGTCTACTGCCCACTTTAAGAATAAATTATTTTTTAACGCCCCCCTTTTTAAACATACTTTAAAACCGCTAAGTACTTATAACTGATTATTGAAACGCAACTTTATAGTATTCGGACAGAGTATCTTTTATTGAAAATTTAACAAACATAATCAATTCTTATATAAAAACTAATGTGAAGGTTGAATCTGATGCTGTTCAATAAGTTTGTTGATATCAGGTTCCAATTTACTCAAAAACAGCCGCAAGTCGCCACGTTCGGTAACACGCAAACGATTTCTCTTTTTAGTAAGCAGTGTTGCCACAGCACTAAATCCACGTTCACACAAATATGACGATGGGAATGCTACCAAGAATCGTTGAACAATTGACCACAATCCCTGGTACAATTGCGGGATAGGTTTTTGTAGCCAAAATTCTTGATATCCATTTTTGAACTTGATTTTTATTTCTTCGTTTGTTGTCAATTCTATAAGTTCTTCTTCCAGCTGAGGTGACATTGCTGTGTTGACATTTGAAAACGGATCCAACATCCAGTCTGGTATTTTCAAGTTTAAAATGTCCTGGTATCGTTCGGTGAAGTCAATGTGGAGGTTTTCCAAATGTTGGCAGTAGGCAAACAAGTCGTCGTTACTGCAGGATACTGATAAATTCGGAAAATTGTGAAACTCACGTCTGCCCATATTCTTTTTGTGCAGAAGCAGTTTGGCTGCGGAAGCAGCAACGACATTTTTTGTTTTAATTAAATTTAGTTCATCGCCTTGCAGTTGGAGGTTCATGTCGTTGAACAATTTATACAGGTCTGTCATGTAAGCTATATCATTCTTTGATGTTATGAGCTTGTTGCGCAGTTCTGTATCTTTAGTTTCCAAGAACTCTATCACACAGTCAAACAGGTTGTAAAATCGAATCAGACAATTGCCTCTTGACAGCCAACGAACTTCAGTATGAAGCAAAAAACGGTTGAAATCTTCGTCATTAGTAACACAAAGCTGATGAAATAATCTATCATTCAAAGAGTTGCTACGGATTTTATTGACTGCTTTGATGACATATTACAGTGATTGAAATAGTCGTTCACTTAAGTTTCTAGCAACCAAATGTTGTCTATGAATAACGCAATGTATAGCAAGGACATCTGGAATTTTATTTTTTAAGTACGCTATGAAGCCTTTATGGCGCCCTGTCATAGCCGGAGCGCCATCCGTAACAACTGATATAATATTTTTCAAAGGAATCTCTTTCTCTTCACAAAACTTTTCCAATGTATTGAATATGGTTTCGCCTTTTGTATGTGTCTCCAAATTTCTGGCAAACAATAGTTCTTCACGTATTTTCTCATCTTTAATAAACCTCACGTAAGATAGCAACACCGCTTCATTAGTTGGTAAAGTGGACTCATCGAGCTGAATTGAGAATTGACTAGTCCCCAGATGATTGCACAATGATTCTTCAATGTTTTCAGCCATTTCATCAATTCGTCTTTGCACAGAATTATTACTCAAAGGAATTTTTCGGATAATATCTGCGGCCGGTTTATGAAGCACAGTAGTTATTACTCCTTTATTGCTGGCAAAATTAACTCTTCTCCGATGTTGTGTGGTTTGCCTTTTTGAGCAATTAACAAAGAGATATTGTACGAAGCTCGAAGTCCGTCCTCATTTTGCTTAGCAGCCGCCGAAAATAGTTTTGATACACTTGGCTGAGTATTATGCTTCTTCTCTAGGTCTTGAAAATATGCTACATTCTTGTCTTTCTTATCTGGATGCATTTTATTCAAATGATCTTGCAGTCTTGAAGGCTTCATTGCTTCGTTCGAAAATGTTTTTAGACATAGAAGACACAAAGGCGACGACGGGTTTGTGGGATTTTCAATAAATCCGAATTTAATATATTCCGCAGAGTATCGCCGTCTCTTCTTTTTTATTTTTTTTCTGGGTCTCTTACCGCCCCCCTTTAGGCCTGCAGCGCCCACAAGGGGGCGCTATCGCCCACGTTGGGAAAGTCTGCCCTAAAAACTTGAGTATATGCCGATAATGTATACATTTTTGGAAAGGGGAAGAAAGGGACTTTATGGTATTAAAAAATATAGGGTGTTGTATTTAAAATAAAGCCGTCAAAATGTGTTACTTTATAGTGGGACACCCTGTATGTGAAACATTTGCAGCTAGTCAGCCCTGGTATGAACTGGATAAAAGTAATTTACATCTTTTAAAATTGAGATATAGTTACAAATAAAAATTTCTAAACATGGTTAATACAGCTACTTTATTTTATCAAATCTAGATTTAACTTTAATGATAAAACAATTACTCCACTTTAATTCCAGTAAATATTTTCAAACTCAAATTAGTACGGAAATTTGAATGTACCGACCGTAGCAAACAACATTTTCATTCACCACTATATATTTGAAACCAAATTCCCAACGAAATTAACTACAAACATTCATGGTGATGTAATTAAAGTCTTCTATAAATGGAAATTTGTTATTCTGGTGACTATAGGTTCAAATGACTTTTTGATTTGAAAAATAAATTCAAGTAATTTTTTCTTTTGCGAAATATACCCTGTCGTCAGCAACTCCCATGGTTGAAATTAGTAACTCGAACTTCAAATAGCAAACCTTTGAGGTGAATAGTTGCCCGAGTAGCGTACTTTTAATTGGTTGACCGCGTAAATATCATTCAATTTAATGTTTGAAGTGTAGAAGCGTATTTTGATTATAATGTTGTTAAGGAGTTTGAATTCGCTTGCAATTGGATGTACCGGGTGGGCAATAAAGAACGACTGTCGGCCATATCTTAGGTTCGGATTGTTAGAGGGCGTTAATGAATAATAAAAATTTAAAAAGCCAAATTTTAGAAAATATGCCTAATTAAGAAGCATAACAAAAACAATCTTCGTAGTCCTCAAAAAATTTTGCGTATGTTTAGTAATGCAAGTTTTAGTCTAACTATTCAAATAAGAGGTAGGGTAGGGTGGAGCTCTTTTCCACCATTGTAATGGTTATATTTTCAATTCCACTTAATAAGTGACGTGCCCGTTAGAGGGCGTTATTTAAAGTTTTTTAAGAAACCTAGTTCTCCTTGGCAAATATTAAATGGAAACATGCATTTTTAACTGCGGATTATGAAAGTAGACAAAATTAGCAAAATAATGGCGAAAACCGCGATATCTTTTTCCTATCCCGAGATATCTTAAGAAACGCGAGAATGTTGGGAATTTCTTGTCAACCTTCAATTAGACTGGTTAGCCTTAAGGGGAATCTATCGGCAGCGATTTGACAAAATATCGAAATATTTTTGGCAAAGAATTTTGTGGTAATGGATGTATTGAAAATTAAGGAAAATATACAGGGTGTTTCAAAAAAAGGTAACACCGTCTCTAGGATAGGTAAAAAACTGAAAAATAATTGGGGTTTGCTTAGTAAAATTTTTTTCTAACGCCATCCGTTTTCAAGATAAAGGGCGTTGAAGAAAATAAAAAATTACACATTTCTTACGATTTTGCCGAAACTACTGGCACCATTGTAATGAAATTTTATACGAATATGTTTTGGAAGCTGATATATCCCATGAATTTGTTTTTATAACTAACTCTCATAGAGGGCGCTAGTTACAAGATTCATACAACGTATTATTCAACATAACTTTTTTAAGGGTAGAATTATTAGTCAAAACTCCAAGTTTAATTTTACACCAAAAAGGTACTCTTGGTAAAACACGATATTATGTACCGTTTTCGGAATATTTTGATTTGAAAATTATGAAGTAATAACCGCTCCTCGTATAAGTTAATGATAAATTTATTAATTAAAAAAACTTACAATAAGAAAATTAAAATAAAGACAAAGAACATAACATAAAATTCAATTAGAGTAAATGTTCAAAATGTCCTCCGTTTTCACGAATACACAAGTCTATCCTTTTTTCTAAAGAATCCATTAATCTTCTTAACGGTTGGGGATCATCTATGATGTCATTAAAGTGACGTTTAATTCTGTCTATTAATTCTTGACGAGAATTTACCTCTGTAGCATAGACTTTTTCCTTAATATACGACCAGACTGTGTAGTCCAAAGGATTAAAATCGCATGACCGAGGAGGCCAATGAATCGGAGCTTCTGCACCTCTACCAATCCATCGATTCCGAAAATTGTTACTCAACCAATTACGACACCTTCTATCAAAGTGCGGTGGAGCTCCATCATGCATAAAAAATAATGATGTTCGCTCATTTATCGATAAATCTTCTAATATCTCAAATAAGTGATTATTTAAAAAATCAAGGTACATATCACCACTTAAATTTCCAGGTAGAATATGATAACCTATTAATCTGTTACCTAAAGTTGCTGCCCAAACATTAACTTTAAATGAGTTTTGGTAATGTGATACCCTTTTGGCTTGTGGATTCTCATCACACCAGTAGTGTGCGTTATGGGAGTTAAACATACCTTGTCGCGTAAAGGTGGCCTCGTCCGTAAAAAGAATACATTTTAAAAAATTTGGATTGAGGGCTGTCCTTTCTCGCAATGTTTCACAAAAATCGACTCTAACCGGTAGATCGTTCGGCAAGAGTTCTTGAACTTGTCTGTAATGGTAAGGATGTATCTGCTGCTCTTTAAGTATCCGCCAAGTAGTTGAAGAAGATGTATTTGTTTGTCTTGCCATATTCCTTACACTTAATGTTGGATTTTGATCAACTAAATTTAAAATAATATTTTCTTTATTAATTGTTCTTGTTGTTCTTGGTCTACCTGAATTTATTTTCTTTGGTCTTACATTCCCAGTTTCTCGACAACGTCGTTCAACTGCTCTAAATGTTTTTTTACTTGGTAAGTTTCTTCTAGGAAACTTTTCTGCATAACGCGTAAAAGCTGCACTAGAGTTTCCTAAACACTCGCCTAAAGTTAATAACATGTCGGTGTATTCAACATTTGAGTACATTTTGTTTAACAATATCTAATTTTACAAATAACAAGGTTTCAAAACTCTATTTATTGTTGACTTATTGTCATAACAATCAATAAATGTCAATTTTACATGGCAAACTTAGAGAAAAGCGAACGTTATCATTAGTTTATACCAGGAGCGATTATTACTTCATAATTTTCAAATCAAAATATTCCGAAAACGGTACATAATATCGAGTTTTACCAAGAGTACCTTTTTGGTGTAGAATTAAACGATGTTTATGTTCACTTGGAGTTTTGACTAATAATTCTACCCTAAAAAAAGTTATGTTGAATAATACGTTGTATGAATCGTGTAACTAGCGCCCTCTATGAGAGTTAGTTATAAAAACAAATTCATGGGATATATCAGCTTCCAAAACATATTCGTATAAAATTTCATTACAATGGTGCCAGTAGTTTCGGCAAAATCGTAAGAAATGTGTAATTTTTTATTTTCTTCAACGGATGGCGTTAGAAAAAAATTTCACTAAGCCAACCCCAATTATTTTTCTGTTTTTTACCGAATGAAACAGAAGTGTTGCGTTTCATACTTATAGTCTTAGAGAAATGGATGCATTCCATATTAGGATACTATTCCATATTTGGTGACTTTCCTCTACGTTGTATTGCAAATCCTTGGAATATATCGACAAGGGTTTGGTGTTATTTTCAACTGAATATGGGATCCTTCTCAAAACAAGCGGTTCTATTGACATCAACGTTAGTCTAAATTTGTTTAATTAGTGGCGTGAACGTGTTGTTCTCTAATGAATTTGTAGTATTATGTGTTTGGAACTAACTTTCCCCGAGTGGTTTGCCAGTTGAAATGTTAATGGACAATGTTTATATGTGGGAAACTTTTCGAATTATTCCATAAAAGTTTATTGCGGAAGGTAGAAAACAAAATAAAACTGTATGAAATTATTTATTTGGAGGTATAATAAAATAATGTCGATTGGAAGAAATTCATATAGTCATCGTGCGGATTCAAATGTCACTAACCATATGTATGGTTGAAATAATACACTTCTTGGTGTGCGTCATCGATTGTTAATCTCCTTTTATCATATTACGGGGGAAGAAATGGAAAAAAGGCAGGTCTGTGATTAATCATAATCAAAATATCACAATAATGTTTTACAAACGTTAACCCTAATCTTTGACTTACAAAAATTTGATTGGTTGATGTTTAGATTACGCGTCAGCGCAACCTATCAATCGGGAGCTCAAAATACTATGAAGGCGTTACTTTCGTAGCGGCAATGTGTCTTACGTCCTTTTCTACTGTCACACCTGACAGTTCTTGTTTAACATTCAAAACAATTTTCAAAAAACATTTTTATTGATAATCCCAAACCTCACTGGTTTAACTTTGAGTTGATAGTAGAGTCAAAAAATAATAAAACAATTATTAATGTTCTCTCTTGTAACGGTCCATTTCATTGATCACTTCCCTATAATTTTGGACATTTTTCACATTAACCGCACCCAAGGAATCTTGGAATCATTGCGACTGCAGCCAATTTACTCCCTTTTATTCCCGTTGCCGCAAAACAGTTTCTCTTAAGTGTGAGTTTAGTTTCGATGGGAGATAGAGAAAATTGCTTCTCGAAATTAATCCTAAGTCATAAAGGCTGTCTAGGAAATAGACAATTCAGATTTTGCGGATATTTTAGACGAATAATTTTAGTTATACTTTTGAATTAAGATTGAAGTTATAGGAAACCCTATAATTACCTTTCGATATTGAGCAGCCGAGGATTAAATTAAAAATTAACTCATACGTGAAAGAAGTGGCGGCACCAAAGTAGTAAAAACAAATAATTTTGATCGGTAAGTGATAGGTCATAGTATTATTGTTAATATACAGGGGTATTTTTTGTAAGTTTTCCATTATTCCTGTGAAATAGTTATCATAATATCGACAACATCAAAGATATTGTCTGTAATAATATCACAAGAGAATAAATTGAAAATAATTTAACAGATTTTGGAAAACCTGTTGTCAGGCAAAAGCAACAAATTTGAGGAAAGACCTGGATAATTATCATCAGAAAGACCTGGGGAATTATCATCAGAAAGACCTGGAGAATTATCATCAGGCATCACATCAAGAAAATACGTTGTAATGTGGTAATCATTCAATAAAAACAATGTACATTGTTAATATACAGGGGTATTTTTGTAACTTTTCCATTATTCCTGTGAAATAATTATCATAATATGGTCAACATTAAATATATTGTCTGTAATAATATCACAAGGGAATAAATTGAAAATAATTTAACAGATTTTGGAAAACCTGTTGTCAGGCAAAAGCAACAAATTTGAGGAAAGACCTGGAGAATTATCATCAGAAAGACCTGGGGAATTATCATCAGAAAGACCTGTAGAATTATCATCAGGCATCACATCAAGAAAATACGTTGTCATGTGGTTATCATTCAATAAAAACAATGTACATTGGATAATCCTCGCTATAATAATGTTTTGATTGGTTAGAACGTATATGAATTACTGAAATTGAAAATCATCAGTTCTTTATGATAAACTTGCTAAACCTAGTTCTCATGCTACTGAAATACCAAAAGGAGTTTGTTTCAATTGAAAATTATCCACTTACTTGAAATATGTAAATATGGTCATCGCGACGGCTAAAGTAATCAAGCTCAACGTATACCCGATAAAGTAGATTGTAGTTTGTGTTTCGACGTCTGCAGGTAATGAAATAATTTCTCTGCAAGCGGAATAATTTGATTTCGACCAAGTACCGTTCCAAAGACATTCTCTAGTTGCATTTTCTGAAACAAAAAAAAAGTAATTATAATAAGTACAAAATATTACGGATTTTATTTAAATAACAGAATATTAAGACTGCAAGCTTTTTGATACCTGTGAAGTCCCATTTTTTATTAAACACAATAAATTTGATATAATTTGGAAAGGAGGAAAATATGGAAAAAAACAAAAAGACTTTTTCTCGGTGTACTGCAATTAGTAAGGAACGAAGTAACAAACAATAGTGGGCGATCATTTAATTTCCGACACATTTTATGAGTCCATAACTTGGAAACCGATTAGGATATCAATTAAAAAGCGGTTTTGACTGAACGACTTCAGGAAAAAACTTGGGTTTTTTGGAGATCAACAATATTTAGGACACTTCAAATGAAACACACTGTTTGTTTTTGTACCGTCGGATAGGCTGAAGCTTCTTCTTATGGGCTCATCAAAATGTGTAGGAAATCAAATGATCACCCACAGTATAACAACCCGCTGCAGTCTGTACAGGCGGTATTTCCCTGGTCATCCTTCCAAGTACTAACCGCACTCGACACTGCTTCACTGTAATTATCGCACACTACAGTGCTGGGTGGACGCCCTCAAAAGGTTCTCAAATCTGAATACCAAGCGGACAAATTGACACAAAATATTTCAACAAATTTTTCCTTCTTCAATTTTTTACGTGAAATAACGAACACCATGTATATTTGATGAAATTACTCTTTCAAATGAAACGCAGTATAAATTGATTACCCTGTTTCTCTGATTAAATATATTCTCCATCCCAATAGAGTGAGTAGCAGTGCTCTGCGAATTTCTGTATTTCCATATTTAATTATAATAATACAACTATTGCTACGTCAAATTGAACCGTCTACAGAATAATTAATTATATTATATTTCCCAGATTCTACAAATGCCAACATAATCGAATTTCAATTATCAATAAAATAGCAGCTTATAGTTCCTTCTACCGGGTGTCCAAGTTATTGTATATACAGGCAATATCTCGCTTATTTACAAAGATAATTAATAAATAAAAAAACTGCATTGCATGGCATTAAAGTACCTTCCTAATGACGTATGGAAAAATGTTTTACATTTGACAGCCCTGTGGTAGCTACCCCTCAATTTTTAGCACAGGGCTGTCAAATGTGAAACATTTTTTTATTTATTAATTATCTTTGCAAATAAGCGAGATATTGCCTGTATACGATAACGTGGGACACCCGG
>CAJUYH010012309.1:0-10170 GCA_910591685.1 Galerucella tenella | reverse complement strand
TATGCCAGTATCCATTATAATCCATATAGAAGGCCATGGTTTCAATTTCTTAAAAACAGTTCGAGAGCCTTCGTCACTGTGATGTGCAGACTTCGAAGCGGGCATTGCTGCTCCCCAGTGCACCTACATCGTATTGGAGTGAAGGAAGATCCTTATTGCACCTGTGGTAAAGAGGGGGATGTCAATCCTATATTCCTAGACTGTGAAGTGAATAATTTTAGATGTAGCAATTTGTATAAAGTCTTGCTTGGCAGTATTAACACCGGTCCTGTTTCCATAAATAACATTATACACTCCACATGCTTAACCTCTATGCGAGCTTTAATGGACTTCTTAGTGTGCAGCAACTTGAAATTATAATTACTGCATTTATAATTGGTTTGTTCTAAATTTCCAGTGGAATACATTAAATTAACAAATATTCGTATTTTCCAACAAAGAAGAAGTGGTGCCCTCATCACGACACTGGGTGCATGGTAATACCGAGCCCAATAAAATTGGAGAAGAAGAAGAAGAAGAAGAAGAAGAAGAAGAAACTTTGATGCCAGACAATTACGATCATATTGCCATCTATTAGAGTACAGCGAAAGTTCACTTGAATTAGGACTAAGTTTTAGGCACATTTATAACCTATTCAAGTTATGTTTATGCTTACTACTTGCACAAGAAGTATAATATTTCTCAACTTATCGTAACTATGGATATATATTTTTATATAGTTTACATTTCTGTCACTATTTCATGTGCTGCATGGCTTTTGTTAATTGGAATTGTTGTTTTTATTCTCCTGCCAATATTATTCTCCACGGATGAAGCTCCGAGCAATATTTCAACTCCAAAAAAAACGAAAAAATATTCACAACTACATAAAGTGAAAATGGCTACAACAAAAAAATCCCTTGCTTTCCAGTATTGTAGTTTATCTTTTAATAACCCCAGAAAGTGTTAGTTATGGTTAAATTTTAGTTCATAATCCAGACGACGTTTAATAGTAGGTAATAAATGAAACACATTTTTAATTCCTAATTAAGGAGTTGAGACACAAATTTGATAAATATGATTTTTTGTACCCGGGACACCTTATATAAAAAAAACCGACAGTCCATCTACTTTTTTAATTAATCAATAACCATTTATACATTAACATCTCCTTTATTCCTATAAATTTCCGAGTTACGTAACCGCTTACGAAAGAGAGCGACATCGTTTTTCTGGTCCTTAAAACTAGTGACGTCAACAGGATATTGAATAGGACAGGAGTTGGTTGATTTCTGATCAATACTTAAACCTCGTCGAAATGTTCTCATTTCATTCACCGGTTGCTCGTAAAATCCAATTTTTCAAGGAAAATTGGAGCAAAAAGGATATGAAGTGCTTATTTGCAGTGGTGGTTATTAGCGAGAGAGTTTCTATATTTATAAATACCGTTATATAAACGGTATTTGCGCTCGAATTAATTCTCTGATGGGCGTTTCAATTGATTTAAAATTTAAACTAAAAAACATACCAATATTTAGGAACCATAAATAAATTGAAATTATTGGATAATTATTACATCCATATTTATTTAGTGTAAATTCCTCATTCAATAATAGGAATAGTCTCGGATCTCGATCAAAAATGTCGCAATCGACATGAATGTGTTGAATAAAAAGGTCGTACGTATTCTCGAAACACCTTCGACATTAATGTCGCCTTTTGTCGCTGAGGAAGAAGAGGTTGTTACCTACATTATTCTTCTTCTTTATCCTTTATTGGGTAATATCACAAGGGATAATTTGCCCAGAATACAATTTTTTATGCGTTTGTCGCATGGAGAGTTTGTCGTCACTTCTGTTACTATAGAGCATTGTTCCTCCCAGAATTCTTCTTAACATTTTCCTTTCCCACCTAATTACACTTTCTCTTTGTTTTTTGTTTAAAACCCATGTCTCACAACTATACAATATACAATATCGTAGGCTTCAATATAGTACTGTACAATCTTAGTTTTGATTTCCTTGACAGATGCTTTGACCGGACTAGGTGATTTATTGCTCCTGCACTTTTGTTAGCTTTCATGATTCTATTTTTAATTTCCTTTTCTTCACTACAATTACTATTTAACAGGGTTCCTAGATATATAAACTCTTCCACATAGTCAAATTCGATGATTGCTCTTTGGGTTTCTTATAATTTTTTCTAATGCAAGGTTGAATAGTAATGTTGACAAGGGGTCATCTTGCTTCAGACCTGTTCCTATTTCAAAACTTTCTGAGTCTTCACCTCTGATCTGTACACTACTAGTAGTTTTGATGAGAGTCATCTTCACAAGATTCACATTCACCAATTTTCTTGGGATCTCGAACTCATTCAAAGCCTTTAACAGGTTACTCCTGGAGATAGAATCATATGCCTGCTTAAAATCAAGGAAAAGTACTAGTACATTCAGATATAGATTTTAAAATATCTGAGCAATTAAAACACGATAATAAAGCACGAAATAAAAATTCAATGAAATCAAAATAACTATTAAAGTTCATTTTAGATTAGACAATATCTTGTGCAATATTTAGTTCAGTTCAAGTTTTGGAACAATTCAAATTGTTAAGTATAAAATTAAAAATTGTATTAAAAATTGTCTAATCTGTCAAATTGTAAAAAATAGAACAGGTTCTATTTTCTTGACAATTTAATTTATTGTTTGTGTTTCTGTTTAACGATGAAAATGTCATAAATCTTGATAATTTGTGGTTATGTATTAAAGTGGTTGAAAAATATGTCTTGGAATAAACGAGAGATTGAAATGTTAATTGAGGAAATCTCAAAACATGCTTGTTTGTACAATGTAAAACACTCCTCCTCTGTTTTAAAGTTAATATTCGCTTAGTGACATGAGCAGCCGTGCAAATTTAAATATTTCAAATTTTCCGGTTCCGTAACCAACGAATTTTTGAAAAGGTTATATCAAATCACTGCGCACAATCACTAAATATTGTTCGATAAATTGGAAAAGTCTAAGATAGCTTAAAAAAGTTAGCCAATATTTCACACAAGAAATTTTGTTCCAAAACTTGGACTAAATATTGCACGAAAAATTGTCTAATCTAAAATGAATTAAAAACCACGTGTTGCGCAAAGAACGCTTGGTTATCATCAGATTCTTCAAGGCGACTGACAATTGACGTTACGTAGGCTTGCCTTATTTGCTTATTTAGTTTTAAACTTGGATACCGAGTGTAAAAAAATGCAGTATTGCAGTAAATCGCAAAAAAAGAGTCGTAAAAAACCAACCACCTGATTCAATATTTCGGTTCTATCTAAGATGATCACTATTTCACCAATGGTTCTACTAACAGAAAACCTGCTAGTGGAGGAAAGGAGTAGGATTTATGAGGAAGGTAGGGAACGGAAGGAAAAAATCCAAGAAGAAACACGAGACAAATGGAGACGGAGATGGGATGGAACGTGGATGAAAACGCTCATTATCACTTATGCTGCCAGGGATGATTTTCTAGAATTTCTAAACAGGCCATGTCAGCCGTTGGCGACTGACAGACGTTTACTTATACAATACAGAGTTCGGCAAAAGTCCGGGACCGGACAAATATCGCAGAAAATATAAATATTTCGGAAAATCTTCTCATACCACAAATTTCACTCCAACTTAAACTATAATTTAAAAATATTTTGAAACATACAGGGTGTTCCAATAAAGTGTTATATTTTTTTTATGGAACTCCCTATATTTTATTGCATTTTCTGAATGCCCTAAAAAATATGATACTCCTTCATAATGGTTCCCTATATCCAAATACAGAGGGTTCCGAGTTATGCTGACTTTTTTAAAAATGTGAACATTTCGAAAAAAATTAAAAATTCATTGATATATAACAAATTCTAGTACATTTTCTCTTACATCTAAATAGTTGGACACTCGTTGAATGTATTCCACGATTGAGTACTAAATATCTCTTTACAGGGTGTTCAGAATTTTCAGCTTCATTATTAGGTCATTCAATGTGCAGTATCAGGCTTATTTTAAATGGAACACCCTGTATTTTAATACTTCATTATATTCAAAAAAATGTCGTCTTTCGAATGGTGTGAGGGTGTCCTATACCTAGATATTATAATTTTCGTGCAATTTACAATTTTCTTAAATTGTATGCTAAATAGATTTTAAAACATCTGCAATCCTCTCTTAAATTTCAAACTAATGAACTTGGCATAATTGTTGTGAGAAACTAAATAGACCACGTTTTGAGCCTTCAGAAAATATAGGGTTTTGCTATCCTATTCAGAGTGGTTAAAAAAATATAGCCACTCTCACAGAAAAATCAGTATCCACTTAGACATTTTATGAAATAACAAAAAACAGAAGGTTTATTACTTTTAGTTGTTAGTTCCGTTTTTATTCATGTTGTATGTTAGTGCTCTAAATAATAATAATTGAACCAATCTTCAACATAACACTCGTTTTTGTTTTTTGTTATTTCATAAAATGTCTCTAAGTGGATAGTGATTTTTCTGTGAGAGTGGCTATATCTTTTCAACCACTCGGTATAGGATAGCAGAACCCTATATTTTCTGGAAGCTTGAAACGTGATCTATTTAATTTCTTACAACAACTATGCCAAGATCATTAGTTTGAAATTTAGAGAGAATTGCAAATGTCTTAAAATCGATTTAGCATAAAATTTAAGAAAATTGTATATTGCACGAAAAGTATAATACCTAGGTATAGGACACCCTTATACCATTCGACAGAATACATTTTTTTGAATATGATGAAGTATTAAAATACAGGGTGTTCCATTTAAAATAAGCCAGATACTGCACATTGAATGATCTAATAATGAAACTGAAAATTCTGAACACCCTGTAAAGAAATATTCAGTTCTCAATCGTGGAATACATTCCACGAATGTCCAACTATTTAGATGTGAGAGAAAATTTGCTAGAATTTGTTATATCAATGAGTTATCAATTTTTTTTCGAAATGTTCACATTTTTAAAAAAGTCAGCATAACTCGGAATCCTCTGTATTTGGATATAGGGAACCATTATGAAAGAGTATCATATTTTTTAGGGGCAATCAGAAAATGCAATAAGATATAGGGTGTGAAAAAATATAACTTTGATACGCCACACTTTATTGGAACACCCAGTATGTTTCAAAATATTTTCAAATTATAGTTTAAGTTGGAGTAAAATTTGTGGTATAAAAGGATATTCCGAAAAATTTATATTTTCTGCGATATTTGTCCGGTCCCGGACTTTTGCCGAACTCTGTAGGGCCATGTCAGTCGTTTTAAGCCACTGAGCGACCTACCGATTAAACCCGTGTCTCAGACCGCCCCCCACTAGTGATGATAGAAAATCATAGGTGGCTCAAATGGTAGGGCCGTCGTCAGTCGTTTTTGACTGACATGGCAGCATAAGTGTTATATAAAGATTTGAACAAGTATAAGCATAGACAGGGACGTATATAAGGGGAGGGTTTTGGGAGTTCAAACCCTCCCCATAGAAAATACAATAAATAAAGGTACAATAATTTTTTATTAGCATACTGCCGCAATATGAGTATTCATCGGGATGTGGCAATAGAAATAGATTCCTCAACAATTAATATACAGGTAACATCTCGGCTGGTATGGGAATGCGGCGAAGAACTTAGAAGACTGGCGACTCGGAACAGTGTAACACTGGAGTGGGTCCTAGGTCACAAAGGAATCGCTGGCAATGAAAAAGCTGACGAACTTGCAAGAGCAGGATCGTCAACACTGATGAACGGATCCGAACCATCTGTGGGCATCCCCAGATCTCCACTAGGTCATGGTTAAAAGGATGGGTAAAAGAACAATCCATAAAACTCTGGAAGAATACGCCCAGGCAAACACATGGGAAGAAATTTATAAAAGAACCATCAGAAAAAGTAGCAAAAGAACTGCTCTCAATGACCAGGAACAAACTACGCACCATAACGGGGCTTCTTACGGGACACTTTCCCACAAAGGAGCACCTAAACAAAATAGGGCTGTATAACGGAGACCTCACATGCAGGAGATGCAAAAAGGACACTGAAACAGCTCTGCACATATCTCTCTGTGAGATGCTGAACCACAGGAGGCAAAAACTAAATGGAAGACCCCAAATGACTCCAGAATACTTCTACAACCAACCAGTAAAGAACCTCTATGAGCTAATACAGGGAACGGATTGGCTGAATAGGCTGTAGTCAAAATGTTAGGAGAAGAGGAGCCAAGAGGCTGAGGTGGTGCCGGCGAAGGGACGGCTCCTTTAAAAAATATATATACATGGTTATAACCATTTCAGCAGAAGGGGGCAAAACGAAAAACGATGTTTAAAAATACTTTTAGAAGTAGCCAAGTCAAACAAATAATTAAAAAAAAAACTTAACATTATTTCTTGAACTTGAAAAATTGCTTTAGGTAGTGGCACTTGATTTTTTTGCCTTAGGCAGCGCCTTCAATAAAGCTTTCCCCTTCTAAACCTATCAGATGAAAAAAACCAAAACCCTCCCCATGTAAAAGCTATAGCTACGTGACTAAGCATAGGGCGTTATGATACTACTTGAGCCAGATACGGGACACGACTGCTTTAGTACCTACACGAAGAGGATTGGGAAGAAAGAAAGTGAGCAGTTCACCCATAAAGACTCGAGAATATGAGCCCTGGTAGTATCGGTCAAATATTCAAAGCTCAATATTATGGTATTTAGTATAAAATTATCATGTTTTCTTCTCATTTTCAGAATTATACACGAAAGTGGCTTCACTCCAGAGGATCACAAACAGTATCGACCGGTGGTTTACAGCAATACAATTCAGTCCTTGGTAGCTATTTTACGGTCGATGCCGAATCTTGGAATTAGTTATGGAAATAACGAGAGGGAGGTTAGTACCATTTTTTTACATGAATCTGCCTTTAACCTAAAGGCCCATCCCCAATCAATTTAGTGGCGAAGGGGCACTTCGGCACGCGTGCTGGGACAATGACGTTTAAACGTAAGTATCCTCATTTCAATTTCGTGCTGACATCCGCGCCGACTTGGAACTGCAAGCTGTAAGCTTTTTCGGTGCGTGCCGAATTGTGTCATGCGCATTTAATCATGGGAAAATAATTTAGGTACCCCAACCCTATTTTATTCTATTATCTTTGTAAACAAACATACATTATTTTCTAATATCGTAATTATATTAATTTGTTGTCTTTGGTAAAGTAACTACTTTTATTTACAAGAATAATCACAGGTTGAACTTTTTAATTACCTCGTTACCTTAAAATAACAATGAAAATGCGCATGTGCGATAACATTCAGGCAGACTCAATTGACAGGATTGAGGATGGATATCCGTTTTGCAGCACGCGTGCTGAAGTGTCACTTCGCTAGTAAATTGATTGAGGATGTAGCTTAAAGCTGGGAATCAACCTAAATCAGATTCATTCACATTTATGACGTCCACGCGTTAAAAAATTACTTGTCAATTGTCACTACCAATTTCTTGTTGATCTAACAGTGCGAGGTTTGAGGTTTTTTTACATTAAAATTGATTTTCGATTTTCAGATAGACGGCAAAATGGTATTTGACGTGATACAAAGGATGGAAGACACAGAACCATTCTCAGAAGAACTCTTAGCTGCGATGAAACGATTATGGACTGATTCGGGCGTTCAAGAATGTTTTGGTCGTTCCAACGAGTATCAGCTCAACGATTCTGCAAAATAGTAGGTTTCTTCTAAATTGAAGTAGATTACTACAAATTAGATGGCGCTACATATTTTTGGGAAGTATCGACCTTGAAATACCAAATCTGAAGTAACAAGTGGTTGGCGTTAATAAAAAATATGTTTTTCAAGATACTAGTATCAACCTCCATAAAATCAACTAGGGTTTGGTCGGGTTTATTTATTATTCTAATCATATTTCCAGTTGTGCCGACCATATTTCCATAGTGCTTAACGCGCGGAATTTTGATCGAAGTCAGTTCCTTTTGAATCGAATGAAGTGAAAACTTGAGCAATTTTGGTTAGAGGTAATACTCATGGGTTAATGGCGTAACTGACATCTGTCACTGTCACCGTCAAGCTGTAGTAACTGAAGTTAGATTGAGTTCTTGAGTAATATACAAAGGGATAATTTGTTCGGCTTATACATGGAACTATTCCAGTCTCCAGGCATTCGAATATTTTCAATCCCTTGAACTAAATCTTGACTAGTTAAATCGGCAACTTTCCGGACTAAAATTTTTCTCGGGCAAGAATTTAGTAAGAAGTATACAACATAAAGGCGAATAGTTGATATCTGTATACTGCACATTGTTTAAATTACAATTTATTGAAATGAAAACATCTTTAGCCGCGTTCTATGATATTAAGAAGGGCATAACTTATGTATAAATTTTTTTATGGGATCAATTTATTTGTTTTAATTTCTATATCATAGGCGTGCGATCCATTTTTTAAAGGGTGTTGATTTGTAACAATTTTCATGTCGATAGGTCCCATGATTGCCTATTCTTTTTTTTATGCAAAATATGTTTGAATGTTTTCTGACACAATAAAAAATTAACAATGGGGTAATGTTCAATATTTTATTACAGTTTCTTAGATGATTTAGATCGGCTAGGAGCTAAGGATTACCAACCTACAGAACAAGACATATTAAGAACAAGAGTGAAAACTACGGGCATAGTTGAAGTACACTTTTCGTTTAAGAATCTTAATTTCAAGTGAGTATTTTTTTCATTTTACTACCAAAAGTTTTTTAACAATACCTTGTACCTTGTATTTAGATATATATGTATATATTAAGGTGACCTTCACTGATGCCTAAAATATCTAAAATCAATTGATTTTCAGATTATTTGACGTGGGCGGACAGAGGTCGGAAAGGAAAAAATGGATACATTGTTTCGAAGATGTAACTGCGATTATTTTTTGTGTAGCTATGAGTGAATATGACCAAGTGTTACATGAAGATGAAACGACAGTAAGTACGAAACATATAATTATTTGTTGCTCTTCATTTTTTTTATTTTATTTTTTTTAAATTAGCCGTCCCTTCGCCGGCACCACCTCAGCCTCCTTGGCTTATTGTGGAACCTTCTAGTGTTCTGACTACAGCCTATTCAGCCAATCCGTTCCCTGTATTAGCTCATACAAGTTCTTTGCTGATTGGTTGTAGAAGTCTTCTTATTTGGAGTCTACCATACAGTTTCTGCCTCCTGTGGTCCAGCGTCTCACAGCTGCATAATATATGCAGAGCTGTTTCGGTATCCTTTTTGCATCTTCTGCATGTAAGGTCTCCGTTATACAGCCCTGTTTTGTTTAGGTGCTCCTTTGTGGGAAAGTGTCCCGTAAGTAGCCCCGTTATGGTGCGTAGTTTGTTCCTGCTCTTAGAGAGCAGTTCTTTCGCTACTTTTTCTGATGGTTCTTTTATGAATGTCTTCCCATGTGTTTGCCTGGGCATATTATTCCAGTGTTTATTGTGTTGTTATTTTACCCATAACCTAATTAAGCATCTGGGAATGCCCATAGCTGGTTCGGGTCCGTTCATCAGGGTTGACGATCCTGCTCTTTCGAGTTCGTCAGCTTTTTCACTCCAGTGTTACATTGTTTCGAGTCGCCAGTCTTCTAAATTCTTCGACGCATTCCCATACCAGCCGAGATGATACCTTAGAGCTCTGAAGTGCTTCAAGGGCAGCTTGACTGTCACGTACTGTAGATCTTGATCTGCCTGTTGTTGTAGGCTCTCACGGTAATTGTCCTTGCACATGCAAGTATTGCATAGACCTCTGCTTGAAATACCGAGGCGTATTTTCCAAGCATATTTGCTCGACTTGCTGTATATTCCCGCTCTTAATTAGTCTACGTGTTAAATTTTCAATGAAGTAATTGCTTCTGTAGAACATTTCCTGTTGAATGTATTCTTCATAACGGTGTTCTTTGAAATTTTTTGTAATTTCTCATTCTTCAAGAAAATTAAGCCTACATTTTTGCCACAAATAGTGGTTATTGATATATTATTCGATTTTTTTTTATTTTCCACTGAGGTATGTATAGGACCTAAAAATGTTTTGTGCTTCCTTCTTTTACTCGGTCTCTGATACTAGCAGCTCATTTAGTTTTATTCATTGTAGGAATTTTAGGATATCCATAAGCTT
>CAJUYH010012308.1:0-10171 GCA_910591685.1 Galerucella tenella | reverse complement strand
TTAGATTAGTAGTGTGTCTTGATCAATTATCTTTTAAACAAAACCGAAATCAATAAAATCGACCTATAAATAAAAAAAATATCAATAAAAAAGAAAATTCCGGTTTTTTTTGGACAACCCTATATAATATAAATTTTGAATCTACTGGGATTATGAATATATCAAATTTTGTCACCCTGTAAATCTATTCTTTATTTCGTATTGCGTGTTATGAATTATCTAAGGTGGGGTCCCATTGAATACATACGAACACGTGATCCTGCCTTAGTCCATTCTGAATTGTTTCGTACAGGATATGCATTAAAAAGGAATCCAGTCCCCTTTTTGCATGTTGTTCACGTTCGTACGACATAGAAGGGTAGCGAATTTTCTGGAAAAATCGATAAATTTGTAGACCACTTGTTTCTAACCAGTTTTAAATCGTTCGAAAAAGATTGAGTTGCGAAAATAGGGGGGATTTCAAACGGTTCCATACGCTACAGACGTATGCGATAATAATATTAATAACCCACAAAATAAAAATATTATGACTTCATCGAAAAGATAAAATGTCTAATCTAATAAAAAGAGATTACTCTGTATTAAACACCAAACAAAAATTGCCCCGAATCAATCTTTATATCCTTCCCACAATGATCAATTTCTATATTTTTTTAAAATTGATCCGAATAGTCAAGAAATAATATTCTTACATTCTTCTCATGTTCTTTAGAGAAGAACGGGCAAAAGATAAAGTTCTTGAACATGTAATCATAGTTGCGGGGGGGGCGTAGTTTATTGAGGCCCCGGGGACCCCAGGTGCAAGTCCCTTATTTGTAAATGGATATAGACAATTTATTTGTTCATGTATATGATGGGCCCCTAAAATTTATGCTAACATATCAATGCGAGTCGTCCAATACGCATCCGACTTAGAATAGATCACGTGATCCTTGTCTACATGCAGTTTTTCTTAGTACCATACAGACTATAGCCTAGAACAGAAGCTAGTTCTGTATATTAAACGAAGACAGAGTTACTGGTTTGCTTGCTTACTAACTCTAGCTTGCTATCCTAGCTTCAAAAACTAGTCTCGTGTAGCTCGGGCATAATTGAAAGTAACACTTTCCTACTTGACATAAGCCAGTCAACTTATCTGTATTCTGTTATCACTAATAAATATTTACATAAGACAAAATCAATGTATAAAAGTATGTCTAGGTATGTGATGGGAAAAATATCAAAATTTTACATCGTAGATGGAAGATTTCATTGACTGAATTATGAATGACATAAGTACAAATATTATTGCGTAATAAACAAGGTTGGGATAAAGAATGGAACGAAGTAAATATTTCTGATACGAAAAGGACCGTTTTGAACTAGAAGTTTAAATTGTACAGGTATTTTTTTTACCTAATGATACGGACTGTTTTACCTGTCTATACTTCCTAGAACCACCCTAATAAATTCATAGGTGACGTCTTAGATATTGTTAGAGGGTATTTCACAATTTAAAGTTCTAAGAACATTCTGAAGTTATTTTTTATTTCAAATAGAATAATATCTGGCAATAGCGTGAATATTCCATTTTTTTTAAATATTTTTAACACCATTATTTTGAATAGGCTTTAGATACTGTGGGTATGCTTTTAAGACCACGTATACTCCATTACAAGATATTTCGTTTTAACTCAACACCAGTATCGATCGAACTAGTTTCTTCGAAAATATAATGTCTTATAGAATTATTATGATTATATTGCAACTGAAATATTTCGCTGATACAATGAGGGATTTATAAACTTTTATCATTAAGTCCTTAAGATTAGATACCCAGTCAACGAAATATTGTGAATTTTATTCATCTACTACTCTGTTTTCAAGCCATTATTTACAATCAATGTTAAAAGTTTGTTACAAGGCCTAATAAGGCAATCCAGATTATGTGACCTAATATGACCGACCATGGCAAACAATTTGGACCACAGTAAATTCAAATAAAATCACCTTTCTCCTAAAAAACACTCTTGTAAATACCAAAAGACCAAACCGAATTTTTGTTTGCCCTGAGAGGTAATATTGAATTTTATTTAAAAGATCGCTGGTTTGCCCAATTGCCTTGGTATTGAATCCGCTTGATAAATCACTCTGAGATTCTTAGACATGCTTGCAATTATATTTTCGCAGATTTCAAGTGTCTATTGAGCTTATCTCCACAACTCTCCAATCAATAAAAAAGCTACTTCAGTTTAGGTAAAATACAGAAAAATAATTGAAAATCTGATTTAGATTTACTCCATGGTTATTATTCATTGCACATTATCACTTTTTTAAACTTAGTTAGGAAAGCATCCAAAAATAATGCTGCACGAGTCAACTTGATAAATTTATTGGCACTTTTTTCTAACGAACGTGTTCATTTGCGTGGTTTTTGGCGCCAAAAAAATTGAACTTTGAATGTATAGCTTGACGCGTTGCCAGATTCCCAACAAACCGTAAATCCGAAAAACAATATCGATAATGTTTCTTGAAAGGGATTAGAAAGAGACTTTGACGTCATCCTATTTGCTAAGTTTGAGGTTATCAAGTGTAAAAAATGGCAACTAAAAGACGAATGCTCTATTGATCGTAAACGTACCTAGAATGTTTGAAATGTTAGCGTATCACGCGACTTTCAGTTTGTTTTCTTATTTCAACAAAATTTCACATTTGTCTAGACATAACTTTCCTATCCCTTATTATTACCCCTGTCGGTTTTATTTCAATCCCTATCAGAACTAATCGTAAATTATGATTCTACTGGGATATATTAACTTAAATGTCCTTAAATGTAATGATGTCTATATTGGTCAAACCAGTAGAAATTAGAAAGAATTATAAATTGGTAAACACTTAAGTGACCCACTTTATGAAGTCGTCAATGAACAGATAAATTTAAGGAGCTCTGCACTATTAAATTGTCTTCTTAAGTAGTTTTCCTTGGTTTCCTATATTATTGCAAAGTTATACTGATCTTAAGTGGGAAAAAAGATATCCAGGATATCCCCATAGATCAAATAATACTTAAGCTTCAATATTTGTTATATCATATCTTTTCTTTTTTCTATTCATATACTGAGTGGCCGAAAAGTCTGGAAACGGTCAAATATCTCGTAAATTGCTAACTTGTGACGTAATAGTAATAGAAGACGTCACAGTGCCACTCTGGCCGATAATTTTAAAAAGGACCTTATGGCAAGTGATATCTCTGTTGAAAGGCATTGACATTGGCTACATAGCCATATTAATTTTGTTTGGATTTAAACTAAATTTGACGGATAAATTAAATAAATACCAAAATTATTGAAATTATTTTTTTAAATTTAAGTAATCAAATATTAACAATGGATTCTTATAGCAAGTGTTCGAAATGTGCTCCGTCTACTTCCTGACAGTAATACATCCTATTAGTAAACTCTTGTCGTACTCGTTCGAATGTGTCAGCTGAAATTGCATTGCATTCTTCATTAATTCTTTCTTTCAAAATGCCAATGCTATCTGGTGCCGTAGTATAAACCTTGGATTTCAAGTACCCCCACAGAAAAAAACCTAATGGTATCAGATCTGGTGACCAAGGTGGCCATTCTATAGGACCTCGCCGGCCGATCCATCTACCTCGATATTCTTCATCCAGGTAACGTCTTACTGCACCATAATAATGTGCAGGAGCACCATCTTGTTGAAATGTTATTTCCAGATGGCCGAATTCATCTGGATTATCTTCCAGAATTTCAAGAATTAACTACTCGATTGCATTTTGTAACATCTCCAGATACATTTCACCGATTAAATTTAAATTTAGGAAAACAGGACCAACTATGTGGTTTCCCAAAATACCTGCCCAAACATTGACTTTTTCTGGAAATTGGGTATGTTGTTCTCGAAAGGTGTGAGGATTTGTGCTACTCCAATACCTTACATTTTGTGTATTCACATTTCCATTGAGGCAAAAAGTACTTTCATCACTAAAACAAATTGTTTTTGTGTAATGTGGGTTTTGACTAGTTTTATTTGTCATACATTCACAGAATTCGAGTCTACTGTCGGGGTCCTCATTTGTAAGGTGGTGCACCATTTTTAACTTTAACTGTAATTTTGCTTACTTCACAGATAGACGCAACTTTAGTTGAAGAGGAAATAGGGTTTACTACCATTTCAGCTACTATATCAATTTTTTTATTATCACTAAATGTTGGTCGACCAGATCGTTTGGCATCTTGAACACTACCTGTTGCTTCAAACTTGTGAAGAAGCTCCCTTAAATAAGTTCTCGAGATAGGGCGATCTGGGTATCTCTCATTAAATAAACGTTCCGCTTTCTAGATTCACCAGTTATTAAGATAGCTGCTACTTTGTCGGCTTGAGTACGTACCATTTTGCATATGTAAAATCTTAAACGTCTCGTTAAACAATAATAAAATTAAATATTAAAGCTATTTAGAAAAAGTTTGCAAAGCAACAATAGATATTTACGTAATTAGTTATGAAAAGAGCGATATTGTTCAACAAGCGTAATATTTGCCAAAACGAGCGCTAGCGAGTTCTGCAAATTACGCGTGTTGAACAATGTCGCTCTCTTCATAACGTGTTTACGTACAACGTTTTATCTAACTCCGCGCTTTCATAATATTCAATAAAATCTTCAATAACAATGATAATATTGAAGTGGAATCAAATGGTGTTAGAAGTATTGTTACTATGATGTATTCACCCAGAAAATTGACTTACTTTAAATAACTGTGTCCTGAATAATCTATTCAATGTTTATAAATCTCAAAATACTATTAAATTAAAATAATGGGTTAATTGTACAGTTTAAATAATTAAATAATTGTCAGTTTTGACAGTACCTACCTAATTAATAAATTATTCTTTGAAACTCATGTGGTATCTCTATGTTGAAACATAAACAGTTACGTAAAGTTTTTACATAACTACTTTTCATAACTGATATATGAAGGTTATGAAAAATGTGACGTTACCTAACGTCAAGGAGTGACGTAAAGTGTCACATTTGATAGCGGAATTAGATAAATACGTACGTACTTATTTCCGGATGCAAAATGGTCTATTTTTGATGTCATTCACTTTTTCAAGACCGACCAGAAAGTATACACATTCTGGACAATTTTTCGTCCAGAAAATAACGTTTTGCCGATCAAGACCGGAAAATGGACGTCAGGGAAGAAGAAGAAGAAGCTTTTGCCGGTCCCTGACGTCCATTCTGTTTTCATTTTTCCAATCGCTCTTTCATAATACAATCTACCTTGATTTCGTTACTATGGTAACAACTTTTCGACTATAATAGACACTTTTTCGTCCTTGCTGCATAATTAACTATTAATCATGGTTTTATGAGCTTCACCGGTATGTCGTGTATTGGAGTATTCAAATAAGTAATTGGCAGAGATGACAAGCCTGAATACTTGCAATCCCAGGCAACATAAAAAAAAATTTTATCAAAAAAAAAGTATAGGTAAATATGATTGTAAAAATTGCTTCGATTAATATTATCTTAAAGTTACGTAATGTCACAAAAAAGGACATAAAATCATATCAACCACGAGTTCAAAAATATTTCTGTACAAAAATATTTTTTGGCAACCTCCTTCAATAATATTTACTGACAGTACTGACGACATCTGGTCACACCTATTAAATTATTTTAAGACTTTTTTGTTGTTTGAGTAAAAAATAACTTGAAAATATAGTTTTTGGCACTTAAATAGCCAATAGATATTATTTATTTAATATATATTCAATCAATTATTTTCCGAATTTAAAATAATTCGTTCAAAATTCATTGGAGATTAATTAGCAATCGCAATGAATATTATCGATCAAGGATTATCGATCACTATCGTCCACTTCACATGGAAACCAAGCATTGGACATTTAATTCTATATTCGTTGTAACTTTAAAAAAAATTTTTGTTTTTTGGACAAGAATTAATTATTGATACTAATGTCATCATCGTTTGTTACGTAAATGCGGGATTTCGGTATGACGTAAGACACATTGCCGCTACGAAACGTACGTCTGCATACTATTTTGAATGGTGTAATTTCTCCCGTTTGATAGGTCGCGCTTAGGCGTATTCTAAACATCAACTAATCAAATTTTTCAAGTCATAGATTAGGATTAACGTTTGTAATACATTTAAACGGTTCATTATTGTGATATTTTGATTGGGATTAATCACAGACCTGCTTTTTTTCATTTCTTCCAACGTAATGTGTTAAAAGGACATTAACAATCGATGACGCACACCAAGAAGGGTATATTATATGAACTCTACACTTGTTTTTATTTAGACAAAAAACGGTTATGGTGATTTAAATTTTTAGTTAAACATATAGCCTTGCGGTTAGTGGTAAGTACTATAAACATGTATTAGGTACATTATCTTCCGTACAGTTTATTTCAAGGTTCTTAGTCACTTCTCCTTTTCTAGACTGATCCACCTATCACTTGGTTAACAAGACTAAGATTTAAAAAAAAAACACCTGACAATTTCATGCCATACTTTTTGCGAAGACGTTCTAATTTTATGTAATTTATAATATTAATTAAACACCTCATTAACGGTACAATTAATTAGCGTTTTAAATTCATAATAATTCATAATAAATTAATATTAATCATTTACAAAACGTTATAACAAAAGTATAATTAATTTCTCAATGTTTCTTGGTAATTAATTACATTTATATTTCAATTTTACACTAATCATAGTGATAAAACTTTTTATAAGCATAGTCTTATAAAGGATGAGTCAAAAAAAGTTCCCGTTCCGAACATTTCAAAACCACCGTGTAGATTAGACATTGGAATAATGATTTGTCATCTAAATCAAATGTATACAATGGAAAAAATTGATGAGTAATTTTAGTAGAGCGTTAAATGAAGTAATTAATAACAAATTCACCAGAATTCACTTCCAACTATCTATCATAAAGCAGTTTATAACTCAGCTTAAAATAAATCGTTGGCTTGTAGACTCAGTTTCACATAAGAAGAACCCACTAGAAGTCTCTAAGAAGTTGCTGTCGTATGCGCGAAGAAGATGCACATAACAATATCTGAACCTGAACATCGATATCGGTCAAAGCCTAAGGCATTGACTAAAAGGCTTTGATCGATATTGATGTACAGATATTGTTATGTGCAGCTTCTTCGCGCATACGATCGACTGCAACTTATAGACTTCTGGTGGGTTCTTCTTATGTGAAACGGAGTCTACTGGCATACACAATCATAAGTAAGACATCCACTTAAGCCTCATTATGTAGGCTCGAAAAAGATTGTCCGCAACAGACTTTTACTGTCTTGAAAACGCCTATCTACGACATTGCTATTGTATAGTCAGTGGCAAATCTGATGGTGTGGTATCGGAAAGAATACTAACAGTTTTAAAGATTGTTTGGCTACACCCAAGGGTTGTTGGATCAATGATAGCCTATGGGTCAGTAGTTTGGTGGACAAAAACACTGCAAGGCTTTTGAGTAGCACACAAGGTGCTTCTAAACGGGCAATATTTTTAGTGCAATATGTAGCTGCAGCACAGTGGTTGGCAACATTGCCAGCAATAACAGCCAGACTGGGTAATATATTGACAATATTTTCAGTGTGTCCCTACACATGTTTTGTGTTGCTTGTGCATTTAATTGGTTGCAGCAAGAGTTGCCGGACGATCGCTTGGCCAGCAAAAATCGAAATCCTATATCGAGGCATTGCTTTAATAATAAGTACTAAGGAAAGGTGACCTGAGAAATTGAGGCAATTTGTACGGAAAGGCTAATTTGTAATACAGAATTTGTATAACTTATTTTTTATTTTTAAATGAATAGATCCATTATCCAACATCCCATTATCTCTCTCATCCAATCATTTGTACCTATCTCCTGGCGCTTGCAATGTGCATTTTTTCCAATTTCCAGCGAAATCTTCATGTTTCAACAGATTCAGTGACAATTTGTCACTGACAAAGAGCTATGAATTTTTCTGTTACAATAGTCCAGTAAATGAAGGCGAAAAATACCGTCAACATGGGCATCTGGTCCAGCAAGAAATTTTTTTTTAATTAGAAGGTGATAGTAGGTACATTTAACCCCCAAAATGTCAGGTTCCTGAAATTTGTGGGAGGGTCGGAAAATGGCTCTAGAGATCCCGAAAATCCGTTTTCCACCGATATCTCTCGGACTACGATCTCTAGAGAACTTTTGTTCAGACAAAAAATGAAGAGCAGCTCATTACCTACAAAAGTTGTCCCCACAATTTTTTTCGTTACACCAATTTTTTTTGCAAAAATGGTGGTTAAAAAGTTCGCAGTTTTCTGAAACTTAAAAACTAACGTTTCTAGTCCTCGGGTAACCGTTGTAACGTCTTCAGTCAGAGCTTGATCACAAATAAAACACGGGCGTACTAGAATCCTCTGCGACTTCCATTTTTCTACAGGAATGAACAATATTTATCAAATCATTAGATGTCATTTCACCCACAACAATATCAATGATTTTAATAAAAAAAATGAAACCTCACCGTGTGCTCCAAAAAAAAGAAGCTCAAGAATTTTCAATATTTCCATGTATATTTTATCAATAAAAATTTCAAAATATATTATTTAATAATAACAATAAAATTAATAATGACTTGAATTTCACTTTTTACACTGGAATACTACTAATTTATTCTTGAAAAATCACGGAAGAGATAGTGTTTACATGTAAAATTGTCAGTTGTTGACAAACAATGCAGCAGAAAGCATCCACGTTTACACGCACTATAGCAGACGCCGTCGACCACACTATAGATGGGTGGCGTGGCGGCGTGCGAGAATAAAATGAGGAATCCATTACAACAAATTTAGAGACACATTTCTTTTTAATGCATCAAATAAAGTACTTTATACACATATCAAAGGAAAGTTAAGAATGTGACCTTTCATCGGGTATGATGCTTGACCGGGAAGAATTTTACTGTAAAGAGAAAAAACTGCTCGAAAAAACTCAGAAGAATAGCTGTCTTCCCTCAGGAAACTGGAAATTTCCACGATTTTACTGAAAACCCAGGGGTCTGGGCCAAAAAAAATTATACCATCGGCAAGAGGATATTCTAGCCCTTCTCCCAATTATAAGCGGGTTTGACATTTAATCATCGAGAAATTCCCGATAAACCAGAGCGCTCGGGAAAACTCCAGAAATCTACAAAAATCGCCTCTTGGAAAACACATTTTTCAAAAAAATACGGGCGAATTGTTGGTAGCATTGTTTTGGAATAAATGAGGTACCCACCAAAGAACCATTATCCAATAGGATTGGCTGAAATAACTCTTAATAAAAATAATATGAATAAATCCATGGAAGCATTAAAAAATATAGCACAGACGAATTTTGGCCTGGTTTTCCAATGACCAAGGAGCACAAATTGAGTGGATAAAAATACGCCTTAGTAGCCACAGATCCATTCTTTCATCCGCACTTTGATTCATTAAAAATATTGATTTTCACGCGAGTTATTAAAAAATTAGTAATTTACTTGGAGACGTCAAGCCCTCAGAGCGAGCTCTCTATAAGCCGGCCTGGAGCTCAATTTTGGGTCGGCGTTCGGGCCATTTATCTCGAAAACTATCTAATTTTTCGAAAAAATGCTGGGGATCATTTTTGTGGGTAAGAAACTGCTCTTTATTTTTCATCTTAACAAAAATTCTCCAGTGGCCAAATATCGGCAGATATCGCGGGAAAACGGATTTTCTGGAATTTCAGAGCCATTTTCCCACCCTTCCACAATGGTCAGGTACCTGACATTTTGGAAATTTAGTGTGCCTACCATAACCTGCAAATTAAAAAAAATTGCTCTTGCTGGACCAGTTGCCAATGATGACACCTTCGTTTACTGGACTATAAAGCAAATTATCAAAAGCGCGATTCTTGACGTTAAATAAAATTCATCGCAGAAACGTCAATTAGAAAAAAATCAATTGTAAAATTGCAAAAATTTTACATCAGCGCACGCTTAAAAAAGCATCTTTGCAAAAATATTCATTCAGTTTCAGTTTAATATTTGAGGTAGACAATCAAAAAGTTCTACCAAAGAATTTGTCGCGTTTGCGTATGAATCCAATTTAAGTCGACCATACACAAAACACAA
>CAJUYH010012307.1:0-10171 GCA_910591685.1 Galerucella tenella | reverse complement strand
AAATAGAAGAAACTGGGCGAAATTTGTGTATAAAAACGAATGAAATATTTAAGTACAAACCTTGTATGGACAAAACACCTTAACACCTTCGGGTATATTAAGGTTTATGATTATGATGATGATGAACATTCTGACTTTAATATATTGTAATAATAAGTTCTTTCACTATTAAATCGTCGTTTCTCCTGTCACAGAAAAAAATAGTGTTTCATACACGAGAAATATATTAGATTTTAGCTCTCGGTTTTTTGTCTCCCTCCGCTTCGCGACAACATAACCTCGAGCTAAAATCTAATACTTTTTTCACTTGTATAATAAATAGCTATTTATGCAAACAGAACCACGTTGGACGCTTTTATTTTAAATACACGAAAATTCCAGATTTTTCATACTTATTTTCCAACGTATTGCAATTGAAGCTAGAATTAAGGCCCATCCCCAATCAATTAAGTGGCGAAGTGGCACTTCGGCACGCGTGCTGAGACAATGACGTTTAAACGTAAGTATCCTCAATTCAATTTCGTGCTGACATGCGCGCCGACTTGGAAGTGCAAGCTTGCAAGCTGTAAGCTTTTTCGGTGCGTGCCGAATTGTGTCATGCGCATTTAATCATGGGAAAATAATTTAGGTACCCCAACCCTATTTTATTGTATTATGTTTGTAAACAAACATACATTATTTTCTAATATCGTAATTATGTAATTATATTAATTTGTTGTCTTTGGTAAGTAGTAACTACTTTTATTTACAAGAATAATCATAGGTTAAACTTTTTAATTACCTCGTTACCTTAAAATAACAATGAAAATGCGCATGTGCGATAACATTCAGGCAGACTCAATTGACAGGATTGAGGATGGGTATCCGTTTTGCAGCACGCGTGCTGAAGTGCCACTTCGCTGGTAGATTGATTGAGGATGTAGCTTTATACTGTCACAGAACAATATATCCTTGTAGCAGTTGAGATCAGCTTCAAATAGGATCTTTTCACTCCTAAAAACATAAAAAAATGTACCGGATGAAATGCATAGCAACTGCATCACGTATTCAAGAAGAATCCCTGTTTTCCTAGTTGAAATTATCCTTGAAAATCCAATATTATCTTTCTACTCAGTCGTTATTAATGGTAAAAAATAACATGACTTGCAACAATCCTGACTCACTTCTTATTTTCAAGTTGACTTTTGGGACTCTTGCAGCTCCCAGCTAATTAAAACTAGCACTTTGCGGTTTTCCGATTGGTTTAAAATTAAAAGGCAAAAAATAAAGAAATCTAAATTATGATGTATTACTTCATAAGATTGAAATAAATTATGTAAATGCAGTTTTAACCAATACACCTACAATTTAATTTTACATAATATAATTTTTACCGGAAATGCCTTATAAGCAATTGCACTGTTTTTAAATCACAGCGACCACATGACTTTGGTAACGTAAGCTCTTGCGTTTGAATTAATTCTTTACACAAAGCATAACACATTATCATTTTAGAAGGTGTTACTTATCTTGTATAATATGCAACAAAAATTATTTTGCGGTCACAAAATTTTATAGTGGAAGTTGAATCTATGTAAATTTGTCTATTCTTATTTTTCTTTTGGATCTTCCAAATTCTCCCAATTAATATTTCCTACAACTGCCTGATACGTGGGTAAGTAAATATTTTCACTGACTCGCCAATCACAATCGTATCAAAGAAAGCAGTATTGTTATAGCGTATTTTATCAGTCAACGGTTATAGATAACAAAATAGATATTTACGTAATTAGTTATGAAAAGATCGATATTGTTCAACAAGCGTAATATTTGCCAAAAGGAGCGCTAGCGAGTTCTGCAAATTACGCTTGTTGAACAATATCGCTCTCTTCATAACGTGTTTACGTACAACGTTTTATCTAATTCCGCGCTTTCATAATATTCAATAAAATCTTCAATTACAATGATAATATTGAAGTGGAATCAAATGGTGTTAGAAGTATTGTTACTCTGATGTATTCACCCAGAAAATTGACTTACTTCAAATAACTGTGTCCTGAATAATGTTTTCAATGTTTATAAATCTCAGAATACTATTGAATTAAAATAATGGGTTAATTGTACAGTTTAAATAATGAAATAATTGTCAGTTTTGACAGTACCTACCTAATTAATAAATTATTCTTTGAAACTCATGTGGTATCTCTATGTTGAAACATAAACAGTTACGTAAAGTTTTTACATAACTACTTTTCATATCTGATATATGAAGGTTATGAAAAATGTGACGTTACCTAACGTCAAGGAGTGACGTAAAGTGTCACATTTGATAGCGGAATTAGATAAAGGTAATTTTTAGCGGTTATTTGTTCTAACAGGTGGCTGTTCACTCGCTAAAATGAAGTGGTTAAGATAATTGGCAGTAAATGTCACAACATAACCTTAAAATATGCTTAGTATGAGTCGTCAGCGTTGCCACAACTCGCTCGATATCTCGCTCTTTACCTCGCTCACCTTTGGCAACTCTCGATCGTGTCTAGTTATCCACGTTAAGCTTTAGGGCCTTCCGCCTTCCGCCTTCCGGCCCCTCTCCCTTGTTCCTGTACCGAAAAGAAAATCTTCATTGAATTCAAAATGAATAAACAATGAGCTGGTGAATTGCTAACTATCAGTGTCAATTTCCTAAGAACCAACCAAGATTGGTTTTATTTACTTGTTATTCTGTCGAAGATTGTAATTCCAGGATTAACAGAAGTCAATAAGATATTATAGAAAAAGTAATATTAAGAAAATCTTGCTTTCTCAACAAAAATCTCGCCCGTTTTTGAGAGTTTTGACTCGCCCCATCAAACGTAAGTCTGTGGCAACACTGTGTGTAGTATGCGTTAATCATTGTAGCACAAGAGGTTATATCTTAGGCACAGATTATAAAGAGAACAGATACGAAAGCTTGACAGAGAACAGTAAAAAGAGAGAGAGAGATGGGTGGACATATCCATTTAAATGCCCATCGTCTTATGTCGACTCCGTTCGGGCTGCTTCGCGAAATTTTTCAACAGGGTTGTCAATTTGCATAATATTTCCTCCAGCTTACGATCATAGGTCAAATATTTTATGAGCATTTCTTAAAGTGTGATAGTTATACAGATACAAATATTCGATAATTACTTGTTTTGAATCAAACAGAAAAAAAAAATTTATTAACATTAAAAGAATTATACAATTAAAAAGATTATAATGTATAAAAATCATACCATAAACATATACTTTGTTCACAAACCACATCCTTGGCAACCATGCACAATAACGATGACCTAACATAATCAAAACGTCAAAACATGCTCAAAATCACTTGTAATCTGTTCTCAAAATTCATAACGCCATTTTTGTTTGCTTCATTGTTTGAAGGTGTGCAATCGGCGATATTAATTGTGTTATTTGACTAATCGATTGTGCGTTGTGGTAATATTAACTATAAAAATATAATGGTATTATTCTTATAAAATGGATAAACATCACGGCGGAGTGAATTGTTCATACAGAGACTGTCCAAATAAATTTTATTCGGAAAGAAAATTAAAGTTCTTTCGATTTCCAAGGGATAAGAGTATTATCAAAATTCTCCCTTGCATAGGTGTATATTGTATTCCCTTTGATAATAAATAAATTAAGAATTATTTGTACTGTAATTATTTGTGTTATCTAAAAATGTATTTATTAATTAATCTCCCAAGAGTAATGACTATTTATAACAAATCATAGGAATGTACATATAGGTATTTAATAAATACATAAATATTTAATTCATGGCGCAGTCTTAAAGATTTAGTGGAAACTTCCAAAAAAACTACATCCGGCACTAGAAATTGTTATTGTCCCCGAGTCAACAGTGCAATTTAGTAAGAAATTCAGAAAATATTTTAAACCGGCAACATCGCGACCATACCGAGTTAAAGGTCCAAGTTCATTGACGACGGAGCTGAAAATCGTTTGATGTTTCACCGGGATTCGTATCTGTTCTCTTTATAATCTGTGTCTTAGGGTAACTTCATTAGAGTCTTTCCAATAATTGGTATATATTATGGAATAGTTTTATTCACTCAAGATATTCATCTGCCAAAGTTATATTCAGTGATTATTCAAGAGAATCCCACATAATCCAATATTCGTATTTCCTCCGGCTTCATTGATACATGCATATAAAAAACCAAAATTTCAAGTGATTCAAATGTCAATTATACAGTTGAGACATTCTCGTTTTAAAAAGCTGGAAGGTTTTAGCAACTGCCAGTTACCCACCTCTTGATTATGGTAATTGAAGTTATTACCGTGATCGTGATTTGACATTTTGGTATTCACCATTTGTGGCAAAAAATTGAGCGGTATTAAATTTTCATAACCTGTAACTCGCATAAATTCACCTGTAGTCGAAAATTCTGATAAAACTAGTAATAAAAAACCATATTACATATTTGGAACTTCAATTTTTCTAAAAATAAGTCATCTAGTCATTCGACTTGGCAAAAATAAATTGAAATTCTCATATGCGCTACGCGCTTAATGTTTCAAGTCCAAGGTATTTGTACAAGGTTGTTAAGTGTTACGTGAATATCAAGCTGCTTGCACCATCAATAATATTGATAATAACAGCATTATCTACCAATAATATTGTCAATTTATTTGCATTGATCCTTAATAATTTGTGTACTTTTTAAAATTGTATATAATAGGATAATCATAGCGTGTAATAAATATATATTTTACGTATAAAGTCGATGTGTTATTTAAACAGCATTTCCGTAAACATCATGAATTTGTCTTCAAGTATTGGAGCTTAAAAGTGAGTTGTAAAACATCTTCATGATATAAAACAAACAAATCTAATTTGTTAATGCCATAATGCCAAATATAGAACAACGAAAAACTGTGTGCAAACTGAAACTGCTTACAGTTTGACAATAGTTTCAGAAAGACCGCTGAATCGAAACGACAAGTGACAGGTGACAAGTGAGTCATACAAAATAGAAAATTGTAGTGAAAAATGTTTGTGAAATGTTTATTACAAACTAAAATTCTAAGACAATATTAATAATAATTGTTCAGAAATTGGCACTTTCTATTTTATCTATGAAAAAATTTAATTCCATTATTATGTAAATATGAAAAGGACATTGGAAGTAAAGTAAGTAGGCCATACAAAAGAAAACAAGTAATGGAAGCTCTTTTTATATTTACAAAAGGTGGTCAATCATTATAGACCATAATTATTAAATAAGCTAGAAAATTATTCTCAATTATTATTTTACCAGGCAAACATTTCAGCTGTAAAATAATCATACTATTAGGCATTATTCTCTTTAAAAAACGAGTACGTGCTATTGTTAAAAGGATTAACGACTACCTATTGTGGGTTTTGGTTCTAAATCAATCGAGTTGGCATGAGTCAAAACGAAATATCTCGGAACTAAGTATACCTGCGTTCTATCAAAATAAAAATGAAAGTTATGACGATCTTGTAATGGAGAAAGGTAAAAGTTTTATCGTAGGTCATATATGCAGTTGAGCAATTTGAAGATTAGATATTTATTTGTAGGTCAGGTAAAGAAAGTTGTTATAAAAAGCAGAGACGTAGAATATTTTGATTTTATTTGAGAATTTCGTTACAAAATTTACGTAGAATTATTCACATCTTTATTAAAACAAAGAATCAGTTCGTCAAACTCTCTCCACTTTTACAAATAGTGAATCTTCATTTGTATTTCTGAATTTTTTATCCTTTTGTCAACTCAGTTGTTCATAAATATGGAGAGACATTTAAAATGGCTTCTTTGTCAAAAATATAGGTCGGTAGAACCAGACAAACTTGGTTGGAAACAGTTCTAGTTGCGTCGTAGCAAAAAACAGTAGACCATTTGCTTTCAGTACTTAGTACACACACAATTTTGGTTTTGGATCTTGGTAGTGCAGCTGCGCGAACTTCCTTGCGCCAAAGGTAATGATTCTTCTTTGAGTGGATGCAGTGGGCAAATGATTATCATCATGTCTGGTAATGTTTGGAAAAACGAACTTAATAATCTAGGCAAGAACAATAACGTCATCCTACTGTGGGTTTAAGGATAAACTGGAAACGAAAAATATGAAATATCAGATGAACTTGCAAAGAGCAGCATTTTGAGAGCCGGAACCCTTTTGCGGTATCAGAATTAATTTAATATTGGAAGGAATCATGGAGCTAGTATTAAGAGGAGTCGCTACGCCTTTCATAAAAGTGGTATCGGTTTCGCCATTTTACTACCACTTCTCTGTCAACTTGACATTAGTATTGTTTTGTGGATGTGAATTGGGTATTTTTGGATTTTCTTTTTGTTAGTGTCGTTTTTTTCTATTTTAATAATTGAACAATAATGATTTCTTGTGCTTCCCGAAGTTGTACAAGTAGAGACAGTGTAAATACTAAAAAATCATCAGGAACAACATATCATAGGTTAGTAAATAATCGAAACAGAACTGTACTGGAATATATTTCTTTGTGCTTCAATAAGTTTTATTTAACTTCATATTATATTTAATGTTTGTAGATTTCTTAGAACTCCATCAATAAGAGATATGTGGTTGAAATTTGTGAAAAGAGGTTCTTGGCAGCCAACAAAATACAGTGTTTCATCTTGTCAAAAGGACAATAATGTGCACTTTAACGAAGAAAACCACCTCTAATCAAAAATTCAAAAAGCCACTAAGCTATACCTAGGTGGTTATTGATTGAAAATTTAAATAGTCCGGCTCTGCCGTCGTCGCCATATTGCTAACATCACAGTGTCACTCATGTGATACCACTTTCCTATTATAAGATAGTCGACTGTGTCATCTCCTCTTAATAGTAGCTCCATGGAAGGAATAGACAACTCCGGGCAAAGAGATCTGATTTTTGGAAAGATCTAGAGTTTTGACAGGTGCCAGGATGACAAAAGTCAATTTTTCATAACCATGGGTAAAATAGAGATGGTGCAGAATTGCCGAGTTTCGAATTAAGGTCGTCGAACAGGAGATAGATGAAGATACAAACGTCAGATATAACGTAACGATGTTTCCAATATTTTCTAATAAAAGTCTGTTGTCTGTTACATTTGATTCACACTGTTTATAAATGAAATCTTTTTACGTGTTGAAAATGTAGAATGGACTCTTGTTAAATGTATTTTTTTTTTAATTTGAGATAAGAAATTACCAACTAAAGATGCCATTATACCATAAAAGTATTCTTCGTATTTTCAAGTTACGACACACCAACCACGAATCAAAAATCCTTCATGAGTTACTTGACCCATAATAAAAGTGCTCAGCTTATTATTAAACCCATATAGAATTAACTGTTAAATAATACAGCTTACAACTAACGAATTTAACTAGGACCAAAAAAAAGAAGAACCCCGCGTTCTTTGGATGAGATAAAACAACGTAAAAAACAGGCATGTTTTAGCGGGGCATCGACCTGAGTCAGGCCACTCTTCACATTGCCCTTATATACTCGTATTTTTAGGGTTCACGATTTGATCAAATTGAGGTACGGTCTAAAGTATAAGTGGCTTATATTGTAGTGCATACCTACCGTAACCAACTTAATTTTTATATTATATAAGATCCTGTTATTTCCAAATTTATTTATGCCACTATAGTCACATGCAGTCTTATCAGGCGGGTCATACGATTCAACAAAGACATACTCACCGTTTTTGTTTTCTTTTATTGCGTTTAATCATAACTTCCAAACAGAATCCGTAAGATGAATAAGACAGACCTAAGCAATTTTGACGGGAGAAAAAATGATATGTATTTAGTTTTCAGCGATTATGAAAAATCTTTCACCAGCGAAGTTTTTATTTAAATGTCAGTTATGTCACTTTGACAATTCAAAGTGACAATATGAATAATAAGAAGCAATTTTCCGGTATTTTGCATCCTCAAGCAAAAAAAAATGGTACTCAATCTGATAGATTATTTCGAGAGTGCAGGAAACATCTACCATTATTATTTTTTCCGGGTATATTTGTAATCACACATTTTGGTAACCTCTGTGTCTTCTGATTTGATACTTATGGTTAGTGACCTTTGAACCCGCACGATAAGAGCGTTTTTGACTATACTCAAGTATCACTTGATGCTTATGGAAAAACAGACCAAGTGAGGGTCTAATTTTTAATAGATAAAATCACCAAAACCGCCAAAAAATAGGTAAATTTTTCTGACAAAAATCCTTGTAGAAAATGGACTTTACCATATAGTAAAAGACATTGCGTAGTATGAATCTGATATCTTTATTTCCGATTAGCAAATGCTGCTCACGAAATTTTTACAAACATTCAAAATGAAAAAAATTGTTTAGGGCAACATTTTGCAGCAGGGCTGGAAGCGTTATAGGTAGACCGATTTTAAATTTGAAAACGGTTTTGAAAAATGAAGATATAGAGCAACAAAACGTATATACTCGATTTGGGATCAAATGCTGCAAAGTAGATCAAAAACGCTCGGAAATAAGGCCAAAAATGACAGAATTATCTGCCGCACAGCGTATCCACTCTTAAGCTTTATTCGGGTTTTTGTTTCTGGACAGTCCATAAACCAATCTGGAATTGCGCAGAACTAGCTGCGTACTTTATTCAGTTCTAAGAACTATTTTCGGACCGTTTAAAATTAAACGAAGGCTGAAAAAACCCGAACATCCCGCATGGTCTATCGAACTGAACTACCCTAACTAAATTGACAATTGAAGATAACTCATCATCACTGTATTGAGGAACAGTCTCTTCCACAAAGTTTCCGTTTTCAATATTATCTTGGAATTATAAGATTATTTATCACATCAAGAAGAACATCGCCTTCACTTGATGATGATGATGAACTATGTTCAAATATTTCTCCATTTGGTGAATATTAAATTTGAAAAATAAAAATAAGCAACACACAATAAACAAACCTCTACCTCTAACCTCTGCGAATTTTCAAATTAGCTTCCACCCTCCTCCTTTACGAATGATTTGAGCATGCGTAAAAAATAATCCGGAAATCGTCCCAGCTCGAGATTGGGGACTGGCTTGCACGGGCTTCGAACCGTCCAAGAACTGTTCTTAAATAAACCCGAACGCCAAACTGCGAGTGTCAGAACCATCCTGTTGAAACCCGAACAAGACAATTTCGACTGCGCAATCTCCGGACAGTCTTGGTGCAGTAATTGCATGAACCCGAATAATTCTTTAGGCCCATTCACGGCCCATTCTATAAGGACTGGTTGAACGCGGCAGTTTGGAACGTCTTGAAAACGCCAAGTGAATGGGGACACGGTAAGGAATTCGGAGTGTCTATACGGCCTTGTTTGGACGCGTCAACAGAGCGGTGGACAGTCTCAACACGACCAGAAGCGTGCGAACTGACCGTATAGAAAGGAGCGGGTAAACATACAAGACGGCTCTTTCAACTGCGCATAACTCAAGACTTTGCCAAATTTAGTAGTAACATAACAATATTGAAATAAAAATGTAAATTTCAGAAATATAAAACTAAAAAAAAGCAGTAAAACCCAGGCCCAAATCCGTGTCCCAGCCATTTCATTCTTTGTCTTTTTATTTTCCTTACTGTGTCCTCTCCTTCCAGTTCTTGCTCAATTTCATAGTTCATTCTTTGTCTGTACTCGTTATCTCTCAATTTGATTGGTCCCAATATTGCTCTCATTCTCTTTCTTTCTATTATTCTCAAGTCTTCTTCTTCCTTTTTAGTCAGTGTCATTGTTTCAGCAGCATACAACATGACACATATTGATCAAGTCTTGAGTCATGCGCAGTTGAAAGAGCCGTGTTGTATGTTTACCCGCTCGTGTAAAGAGTGGCAGGCATTTTACAAACAGTTTTACGGCTAATAAAGGGTCAATTCTATAATGATCCAGTCATTATTAACATTCGAAATCGAAAATTTAACTATAATTCCAAAAGTTTTCAACCTCATACGCGATCCGGAACTTTATGCAATTTGCAAAAATGTAATTTTATAATTTTTTCACCTTCAAGAAAATTGCAAAAGTTCCGGATCGCGTATGAGGTTGCAAATTAGTAAATGCATCAGAATAGATGTTTTCAAAGTTTGCAACCAAGTTTCAAAACTTTTGTAATTATTCCGAGACCGCCTTGCTCGAAAAAATGACCAC
>CAJUYH010012306.1:0-10171 GCA_910591685.1 Galerucella tenella | reverse complement strand
AGAAGAAGGAGAAGAAGGAGAAGAAGGAGAAGAAGGAGAAGAAGAAGAAGAAGAAGGTGAAGAATGAGAAGAAGGAGAATAAGGAGACGAAGAAGAGGTAGAGAATTTCTAATTTTGTCAAAAAGTTCAGCTCTTGTTTCTTCACACAACATTAATTTCATAATTAGATGAAACGTTTCTGTATAGTAAATAATCATTATGAATTTGAATGTATTCGAGATATATTAGTTATTAGAATCGTGGTCACTTATGTTGATAAAACTAAGAAAAATGTTTTTTCTTTTGGAATGATTTCTCATATATTTTCCAAGAAATTACCATAATTATTTGATTTTTGCGTGCTGAACTTTGTTCTAATGACGGTCGATCAATAAAAATACAAGAAAGTTGAAAAATACGCTAGCTAATCTTGATTACCTACATGCTTCTAAATTAGGTCATTGCTATTTATAATTAAATGACCAACTGAAGAAATATTATAAGAAAATAAATTGTTAACAGATTTTCAAAAGCATTAACCAATGAATTATGACTCTAATACTTTTAAAGGTCGAAGGCTAAAAGGCCGTTCCCTAGGAAAAATATAACCACATCAAATGAATGATTGATTGGATGCAGCAATATCGGAAGATGGTACTCCACTCATGATTAACTTTGTAGTTTAAAATGTCAATGAATACATACCCAAGTGCATGGGTGTCCTGTCTTGGTTGTCAGTAACACTCGCTGATGCTCTAACTCCATAAAAATATTTAACCAGAACTTCATCTCCTTCAGCGGCTGCAATGTGTAACGGCGCTTGTCCATCACCATTTCGGATATCCACGCTAGTACCATAATCCACTAATATCCTCACCTGAAGATTATGTATATTATCAAATGAGAGCCAACTACAAAATCCTTGAAAAATTTGCTTTAAGAACTAATAATATGACAAAGTTATTAGATTATTTATGATATATTATCTATAATAACACAACCATGCTTCTGTTTTAATAATCTAAACAGAGAGGCTTACATTTAATCTAAGAATGGTGCCCTGAAGGAGAAGCTGCTTATTTTGAAAGCTAGAGTGTTTCTGAAATTGACTATTTATAGCTATTCATTGCAGCAGCATCGGTTTTGCTGGAATGTCCAGTAGAGGAAGACGCCGATACCGAAAATGAAAAAAGGATGGTGTGAGACAAAGTGTGATCAAAAGAAGAGCTATCTGTAGAGTAGGGAGAGTGAGTCTCTCCCCGTCTCTCCCCACAGCACTTAGGCCACATGTGACCCTTTGAACGTCCATCTTGTCCTATCCTATTGTCTATCCTGTCCTTTCCAAGCAGGTAGACAGATCACTAGGATGCATCCCTTTTATTTTGGGCAGGTGTAGGCCAAGACTCGTCTTCCTGTTCACACATCCTGCATAGAGGTGTCCACTAGCCCCATTGTATGGAGGTGTTTCGTCAGTTGTTAGTTGACAGTGGCCAGTCAGAAATCCTACTGTTATACGTAGGTTTTTCCTGGTCATCGCCAAGTATATCTTCGGCGCCAGCTTCAAAGAGTCATCCAGGATGATCCTGGAGAACTGCATGCCAACTCTTTAGGGTATAACATGGGTATAACGTTTGGCTAGCCGGAGGTATCGCTGGGTCCTAAAAGTCTTAGTTCAGAATCTGGCTAAAGAATCGTCAATGTGGCACTCGTTTTTTATCTTGGTGTCGCTAATGTAGCAACGCAATAATAATCTAGCGAAAAAATTGTTCTATATAAAAATTTGTTTCGTTAAAAAAGTGGAACTTACCATATCTATATCTTTCCGTCGAACTGCTAGATGAAGGGCGGTATCTCCATTAGCTGATTGTGCTTTTAGTTGTTCCGCCGTTTGTGCACTTAACAGCTCCCTACACATAGATTGATTTCCAGCCTCTACTGCCAGAAGCAACGGAATTTTGCCTCTCTGAAATTTTAAATTTTAATATATTTTTACTAAAGCTGATTTTGATACGGATTTTACTGCCCGACAAAAGAAAATAGGATCTATACCAAAACATTTGTCCCCACTCAGGCCTACCAAACCTTCTAGTACATAAGGTCTTAATCAAACTCAGGATTGCGGTGATCGAAAGACGCCTCCCGGAAGTTTTCCTTCATCAGAGACAGGCTGAGGAGGAAGTGCACGGTGCACCAGAAGCGAAAATATGATCATATATTTTAACTTTGGTAGAGGAATGTCACCAAATATGGAATAGTATCCTAATATGGAATGCCTTGATTTCTCTAAGATTATAAGTATGAAACGCAACACTCGACCATCTTCTGTTTCATTCGGTCCACCAACTATCGCACCCACACCATCAGTTGCGCGAATGCTTCACGTGTGGCAGGCGTGCGTTGTTTTGTTGTCGTGCAGAAAATTTTAACGGTAAGTAATAAACGAGTATTACCAGCTGTTATGTTTGTTTTCGTAAGTGTTATACTATTTAGTATATCGGTATTATGTTTATTTCACCATTTTGTGATCTTTTGTTATTAAAATATAGTGACTTTAAAAAATATTTAGAAGAGTTTCAACTAGTATAAAAATCCAAATATGGACAGTCGTCGGTGTCTAATTATGGAATATTAAATTAAATGCTTGATGTGTGGGCTCTGGGCACATTATGATTGTGCTGTTCCAGAGTTTGATACTTGGATCTGTGACTTTTACAAGTAATTTATCACATTTATCACAATATATTATATTTATTTAGTTGATCTCAAAGATATTAATGTCCATTTTTGTTATTGTTATGTTGATTTATGCTTATATTCCATATATGAATACCTATTCCATATTTGGTTACTCAGTTGTGATTTTGTTTTTTGTGTTAGATTTTGATTTGATAACTAATATACTTGATTGAAGGCTGTTAATTACTACATATAAATGTATGACTGATTAGTAAAAACATTAAACTGAATTAATTTATATGAAGTTTTTTTTATATCTCAAAAACAAAATGGTATTCCATATTTGGTGACTTTCCTCTATTCGTGGTAAATAATTTTTTCTATTATTAACCTAGGTCAATAATGGATAAATTTAAATGTTTTGAGAATACATGGATAATATTTCAACAAAAACTTGTGCAATTTAATTTTGTATACCCAAGAGATTGTCTTTAACATATTTGCTGATTAAATTTACGCTCAACCAAAAATCACTGATGACACAAGGAGGGCGCTCATAATCTATGGGTTAAGTGAGGAGCGAAAACAAGCAGTGTACATCAGACAACAGGGTAAACGCATGGGGAGAATTAAACTTGAACAATAAGAGCGCTTCCTACAAATCGGTGTACCGTACCTATTTTGAGATTGAAATGTGTTGTTTATTTTACGGTGATTGCAGAAAAACATGGATCGAGGAATGTTTTTACCAGTGGAATTTGATAATATTTTGTTGATGGAAACTGGTAGCTAACCTTAACCCACAGATTACCAATACTATAGTTGACACTTGAGGGTCACTCATACTCAAACTCAACTTAGTTTGAGTTTAGCTCGAGGCGACTTTTCATATCCACAGTCATTACTCAAGTAATACTCCAATTTGAGTGAAGAAAGCTTGGCATCAATGTTATTATTAGGAACTTTTGGTTGCGTTTCGTTAACAATTGTGATTCATGAACGTCCTTTAACGTTCATCTGATATCTGTTACATTGCTTTTATATTCGAATTTGTGTTCAGTTCGTGTATTAGCCCTCTGCAAGTATTTTATTCTCAGTTTAGTTCTTTACTGTTCATATTATATTTCTTATTTGCTGCGTAAGTTTATTTTTCAAGCAAGTTATTCAATAGATAATTGTAGATTCTTATTTTCAATTTTTGTAGTAGATATTTCATTAAAGCTCATTATTTCTTAGGAAAATAGAAAACAAAAGAAAACTCTTCTCGTCTAGCAAAAAACTAGCCTCAAGTGAGCTGGTTCGTGAATATTCTTTTATAAAAAATAAAAAAAACTGACTGTGCCAGCTTAGCTGGAAAGGAAAAGGCATAGGTGTCACTGGCACACGAGTTTAATTCAAGCGGAGAGCATTGTTCGGTATAAAAAATGAATTATTTAATAATTTTGCATTTTACTGTACCAATATAATTACTAATCTAGGTAAACGATAAAAGTAAGCATTTTCCTCATCTATATGGTTAACAAAATCCATAAAATCATCCATTATACTAGTTTTCTTGAAAAATTTGAGACTATAACAGACAAATACCAACCAAACAAAATTTTGATATCGTTAAACGTGGTTTATAGGCTAGAAATCTACACTCAAGGGAGCTGGAATCTGTACTCATATTTAACTCAAATTACACTCAAACTCAACCTCACTTTTCGCCTGTTAAGTACATAGGTTAAGTGAAGTATGAGTGACCCACAAGTGTCGACTATGAATTTCACCCTCAACATCTATAAACAAGAACATGTGCACATATGTTCCGATTGCAAGCGGGGAGCTAAGATTGCACTCACGGTATATACAGGGTGTACCAATCTTACGACAAACTTCGGTATATGGGTTATTTTAAGAGATATCAAAAAAATGTTATTAACAAAAATAGTAGATGTGCTGAAGTTCCATATTTTGAAATTATATCGAACTATACACAGAGTGCTGCATAACTCCGTTACAAACCAAACATATGCTTTTTCAAATGAGAACCCTGTATATTATACCGAATTCGGATTGATTACATTTTTTTGAAGCTTTTGATAGGAGGTTTTGCCACAGAGTCCTTCAAAAAATATGGACACGTTTATGTGAAAATCGTAGGTAAATCAACGCTCTGTAGCTTGTTGTACGTTGAAGAAAAAATAGTTATTTATGTAACTAGTGTGTAAAGTAGCCTTTTTTTTGACGAATGTGAATATTGTCGCATGAGCCGCAGGCGAATGCGACAATCACATGAGTCGAAAAAAAGGTCTTTACACACGAATTGCATACAATATTTTTTCTACTAGCGAATATTTAATTAAAATACAAAAGTTTAATAGTAATTTTCTTTACGCACTAGTGCGTAAAGAAACATACTTTACGCACTAGTGCGTAAAGTAAGTTAAATTTTTCTTTAGAAGAGTCTTTTTATAATAATCTAAAATAACATCACAGTTTTCTAAAAATATTCAATTCCTAAATCTAAATATAAAATACAATTGCTTACTCTAGGTATAGTCGGAAGATCTCAATTTAAATTTTAAATGTCAGATTCAATTCACAAAGAAATGTCAGTCACTCACCGCCAACTTATACCTGATTACCGTATTATTTCCAGTACTCAATAATTATTAGGTTACTTTACCGAATTCTATAGGTTTCTATCTCCAATTTATGAAAAAAACTTAGATTTAATATCCGTTTATTATACCTATATTTTTATAAGACTAGATATCTATAACTACATACATATTGGAATTTTTTCTTTACGCACTAGTGCGTAAAATAAAGTTTTACGCACTCGAAAATGTGTCTAAAGTACGTACTTTACACACGGTAGTAGAAAAAATGTATTTTGCCAAACAAAGTTTAGTAACATGATGCAATATCTCCGTATCCTATTTAATTTCAATTATATTCTTTCTTGTATACAGGGTGAACGGAAACTCGAACCTGTCATTTTCATTCTTATTTCAAATGGAACACCCTGTATTTTATGGCAAAAATAGAATCTTCAATTATGTAACTTTAATTTTTGTCAAGCATTCCCTATACCCAACGTTTATAAAAACAGAGTTATCTGGTAATATTTATTGTAAACTATTATTATTGACCTTTTATGTGGAAGCAATAAACGTTGTATGTAACAAAAAATCCTAATTAATGATAAATTTTAATGAATAGTTCATTCTAAACAAAACTAGCTACCAAAAGTATAATCCTAACCGTAATATTAAGCTGAAGGTTCAAAGTGTTCACCGTTAACATCAATGTTAGAGGGGGCCCAACTGATTGGCCAGCTCGGTCACCCGATTTAACAAAAGTATATTTATTTTTTTCGGGTCTGGTAAGGAATAAGTTTATAAAATCCCTGGCTATTAGAGATGAAATGAAAGAGATAATCAGTGCGGCATTTCGATCTGCTAACGTTGATATGCTGAGAAATGTTAGTCAATCATTGGACCATTCTGCGGCATTGCATTGATGTTAACGGTGAACATTTTGAACCTTTAGTTTAATATTACGGTTTGGATTATACTTTTGGTGGCTAGTTTTGTTTAGAATAAATTGGATTTTCACATAAACGTGTCCATATCTTTTGAAGGACTCTGTATAATGTGGCAAAACCTCATATCAAAAGCTTCAAAAAAATGTAACCAATCCGAATTCGGTATAATATACAGAGGTTCCCACTTGAAAAATCATATGTTTGGTTTGTAACGGAGTTATGCAGCACTCTGTATAGTTCGATATAATTTCAAAATATGGACCTTCAACACATCTACTATTTTTGTTGATAACATTTTTTGATATCTCTTAAAATAACCCATATACCGAAGTTTGTCGTAAGGTTGGTACACCCTGTATGAAATTTTATATGAACGCTCACTTTGTATCTAAGTTTTACTCTTAGACTCAAGGCGTTGTGTCTTAAATTTGGCTAGTAGTGGAAAAAATTGTATATACACCACGGTGGGGAAAACATTCATAAGCCTCGCACCTCATTCCGCTCGTGACAAAGCCACTCGCGAAATAATTATGGTGCTCGGTCACTTATAGTAGTCTTCACCACCTTGGCGTATAATATACTATTCATTTAAAGTTGATAAATTATCGTAAATTTCATCTTGTCAAATAATTTTAAAAAGAAAACAACAAATATTTCGTCGAAATACGAATCAATAAAGATATCTAGTTACATTTGAGAATTTAAACCGAAATAAAAATGCATTCAACCCAAAGCAGTATCAATAAACTGGATGGGGACGTCTATAAACTGACAATCGTAATGTCTTTTTGTCGAGGGGTAAGTTGTCGGTTTGTTTGTGCCAGGCGGTGGAACCGCAGGCACGCTACCATAGGAAAAGTACAATATTTTGGACCATTTCCGTTTTTAAAGATGATATACAAGTTCTTCTCTTATTGAAATGTATTATTGCTTAAAAAATTCAGCAGATAAGATATTAATTTTAATTGATAATATCAATAATAATTATTTTTAGTGAAATTATTATTGTCCTTAAACGTTTATTTAATTCAAAAGTTGAATAAAGTACTTTATTTTGAAGAATAAGACAAAAAAAACATTTGAAGCTCTACTTTTATTGTTAATTTATTTAAAACTACACAAAACACTCAACAATTCCATGAAATTATACCAATCCTTTGTTTCCCTTGCATTTTCGTAGGTGCCTGTTTGTGATAGTCTCCACGGGAGTGAAAATGGAGAATTATATTTCATTGCTCTTTCCGAAAATGAAATCGAAACCAGACAATTTTCTCGCATCCATGCATGTTTTCAAGTGATCAAAACCACATATATCATGTTTAATTGCTTATACTAAACTACTGAATACTGATATCAACACGATTTTCCAAGTTTTTATTCTGTTTGCTACACCCTTTTAAAAAATGGTAGTTATACTTCCAGAAGTCGAAGTAAAGAAGGAGATTTTTAATCTCATTGATGACAAACTCCACTCAATGCAGTGCATATATCTTTTATAAATTATAAGAGCCTTTTGGTCCAATATAATAATATGATATTAAATTCCCTTGATCTTATTTCAATAAAACGTTTGAACATTTCATTATTATATAAATACATATTCAGTATCGATCAAGAGAAGAAGTCGATACAGTGTGATGCCTTTTGGTCAATATAATAAATTATATTATATTATATTTATATTATATTATATTTATATTTAAATAAAAGACATAAATTCTCTTGAAGCTAATTTCAATAAATCATAAGAACGTTGAATCGTTACATAAATAGAAGTAGGAAGGTCGCACGTACAAAGTCAAGTTCAGAGCGTAAAATAAACATAAATAGTATTATTTATATTTACTTATGATGAACTTGACTTGTCGTACAAATATGCAAACGATAGTGTTTTAAGAACTATTAATATTAGTGTTAATGTTAATGTTAATGTGAATGTTAGAATATGAATATCACAATTCATAAGTAATAAGAAGTATAATGTATAGTAAGTAAGCTTAAGTAATAAATAGTGCTACAGGTAGTTGTTTTATTCCTGTAAGATGACCCTCCGAGTGACCAGCAACACCATCAGTCGAGAGGCCGATCCACGTCGAATACCACCCCGTAACAACCACATTACAACAGAATACTTGAAGAAGACTATTCTATATAGTTGAATAGCCACATACTAGTAATTTATTAACCATTACGTATAAGTAGGGCTATACGGCTAGCTACTTATGCATAGTATTAGTTTACTAAGTAGTGTAATGTATTTAGTAAATAAATCAAACATAACCCTGTGCTAGAAGTAGTTGTTTCATTCCTCTTGAGATGATCCTCCAAGTGACCCGCAGCACCACCTATTCAGAGTCCCTTCCACACCTACAATCTACCAAAGTATCCATCGACAATACATCCATTACCATGTCATTTTAAATAAAATACTGCTCTACACATCTAAACACTGCGCCACTGGCAGGATTAGCTAATGCTGTAAATCATTTTAACGACATAGCATAAATGATTTACCGACCTAGTTGAGACCAATTAGGGTTAAATTCTCATAATCTTTGGTTGGATATAGATTAGTACAAATATCACAATTTTAATTGAGTAACAAATAGTTTAACTTACCCCGTCTGTTTTTAATCGGATGTCTTTGCCAGCAGCTTGTAGAAGAGCTCTGAGGATAGCTGTTGCCGTTCCAGTTTGCCTGGATGCTACCAAATGTACTGCAGTTTGATTTCGACTCTTGAACAAGAATATAATTATTTCAATTATTTCTTCAAGTAAAATATTTTTTGAAGCACAATAGGCCTTGATGTATCTTAGTTACATGAAGATATTGGGAACATTTTTGGAGCTACTTTTAAAATAAGTTAATTTTTTCAAAAAGTATTAATATTTTGCAATTTTACAAATCGCAAGACAGCTCAGTGAATATAAAATGCGACAGATTACGGTGGAGCTTCAGGCACCGTCTTGAAAAAAAGTTTTTAGCCGATATCTCGGTAACTTTGCACTTTACGGTAAAAGTTGTAGAGAATGAAATTTCATACCATTTGTATCTCTCAACTTTTTTTGAAAAACTCACCGTTTACAATTTATTTTCAATAAGTTGAAAACTGGTGCTGCTAATACAAATATTTTTCAGTTTAGTACTTACCACTGTGCTGTGCAAATATTACAAAATACAATGTTTGAAGTTTAAACTTTAATATCCCCTTCGTGCTCATTTCTGAGGTTGTCATGGTAACTAATAAACAATTATCGCTCCAAAAAGACTATAAATTTTCAACTTTATAGTGTGAAATCGACGGAGACAATTTAAAAGGCGGAGATTCGGTTTTAAAAGTTTAATTGACTTAATAAATATATGTTTGTTTAGCGTGCATGGTTTTATTAATAAAAATATAAGATGCAGATAAAGTGTGCATGAACAACAATTATTTTACCTAATTTTATTTGTTACATACAAAAATAAAAATTTTCCTCTTTATTAGTATAAATTACCTTTGGCTATCAGAAACTGTACTACACTAATACAATTCAAGAAAAATATTTTTAAGTGAACGTTATTTTCATTCAAAAGTAGAATTTTTGAACTTTTGAATGTTGTATGAATGAAATTTTATCAGATATTTTTCATTGCGACCAATTCTATACAAATATTGTTGTTTGTCAGAAAGGAAAGAAGAATTATTATTATTATAAGTAAATGTGCTGTGCTCTATCGACTATAAAGTGCGGAAAAATGAAAAACAGTATTTTGGATTAAAAAATTTACCCCTCCTGTAGAATATGGATCTACTCCTCTTTTCCCAAGTAGAAGTTTGACAACATCTTCCCTGGAATGCATAGCAGATATATGAAGTACATTGTAATTGTCCTGAAAAGAACAAAAAACGTTTATATTTTATATATTTTTAGATACAATGTAAGTATATTCATTATTATTATCGAATAATAGTACATTGTTTACCGGGTAGGAAAAGC
>CAJUYH010012305.1:0-10172 GCA_910591685.1 Galerucella tenella | reverse complement strand
TTGATGATTGAATGCATCCTTCATATGAAATAATTGATAATAAAACTCATTCCAACAATGTACATCTTACACAAAATTTTAGTATGGAGATCTGTTGCTTTAACTAGTCAAGTCCTACAGCGGTGCTGGAGACAATGTTCCTCCGCTACATTGTGTCATGTGAGAAGCAAGGGCAGCTCTAACCCGACTGGAAAAAGCATCAGACCATGACGTGGCACATGGGAGAAGACACACAGAAATAAGGCATGTGGATGATGACATCTTTAAAATGCCAACAGACTACATGACCACCAGATATATCTTTCGCAAGAACTTCAAGATTGTCATCAAAGATCGATAGGAGCTTGAGGAAGCGAGCGAATGAACTGATCTGGTACACAGAGGGATCAAAGATAAAGCTCGGCATCGGAGCGGCATATACAGCAAGTCACGCAAATATAAAGGGATCGTCTCTCTTGGAAAATACGCCTCGGTATTTCAAGCAAAGATCTATGCAATACTTGCATTTGCAAAGGCAAACAACATGAGACCCTACAACAATAGGCAGATTAGTATCTGCAGTGACAGTCAAGCTACCCTCAAAGTACTTCAGAGCTCTAAGGTAACATCTCGGCTGGTATGGGAATGCGGCGAAGAACTTAGAAGTCTGGCGAGTCGGAACAGTTTAACACTGGAGTGGGTCCCAGATGACAAAGGAATCGCTGGCAATGGAAAAGCTGACGAGCCCGCAAGAGCAGGATAAACGGACCCGAATCAGCTGTGGGCATTCCCAGATGCTCAACTGGGTCATGTTTAAAAGGGTGGGTGAAAGAACAACATTATAAACACTGGAAGAATACGCCCAGGCAAACACATGAGAAGAAATTCATAAAAGAACCATAAGAAAAAGTAGCAAAAGAACTGCTTTCAATGAGCAGGAACAAACTACGCACCATAACGGGGATACTTACGGGACACTTTTCCACAAAGGAGCACCTGAACAAAATTGGGCTGTATAACGAAGACCTCACCTGCAGAAGATGCAAAAAGGACACCGGATCAGCTCTGCATATACTATGCAACTGTGAGACGCTGGACCACAGGAGGCAGAAACTGTTTGATAGACCCCAAATGTCTCCAGACGACTTCTACAACCAACCAGCAAAGGACCTGTATGAGCTAATACAGGGAACGGATTGGCTGAATAGGCCAGGAGGCTGAGGTGGTGCTTGCGAAGGGACGGCTCCTTAAAAAAAACTAGTCAAGTCCTTGATCAAAGGATCCTATTCGAAGATTCTCGATTGCCTAGAGCAGAACTAGAATATTTTTGCCGTAGGAGCTTGTCTGATTGATTCCCATTTACGTTACTTCGACGATATTTTTCAGATGAGGCCCGCTTAATATCAGAATCATGGATAGATCTTCCAAAATCAAACTCAATAACAGTTTTCAATATATTGGAATATCCCTTATAAGTAATATCTGATTCCATTTGAACGGATTTTTAAAGCAAATATACAAATAAAATGGAAAAATCTAAACGATTGGAAAGCAAAGCTAAAAATATATACCTCTGAAATGGCTACGATGAAACTGCGAAGTAAACAGAACAACAATATAAAGTTAGAAGATTAAATAGCGAACGAGTTATAAACCAGTAGGTCTCAAGAGTTTATAATAGTTCTCTGGAAATATAACCAATTTATCAGTAGCGTGCTGTTGGGACTTCACACTTATAATTGATGGATTCGTCTTTTGGACTTTCTCCATTCGAAAACAAATAACAAAACATTTAGTAGATTAATCCGGGAAAAAGTAGAGGATGAACTTTTCCCAACTTTGCGAAGGTGTGCATCATGGAATAAAGTTTGATCAAGCGAGAAAACAAGAGAACCATGCTTTCATATCAATAGATATAACGAAGAGATTGTTGCCAAGTTATTTTCCAAATTAAATGGAAAAAATCTAAACTTATATAAATCTTCCAATTTTATTAACGTATATAATAAGGTGTCCAGTTCAAATCACACCAAAATATATCCTGAGAATATAAAATAAATTGACGGTAAAAAACTTTTTAAAAACAAGTTTTAATCAAATTACCCTAGAAAGGAGCAGAAAACTTCAAATTAAATCAAACCAATCTATTAAGTACAATTAATTGAATGATATAAAAGCTTGTCACGAGATTTACCTGTGTAGTAATTAGTCTTGCTGGACAAACTTATTATAATTAGTTCTATGGAAGAGAATGTTTTTCATCAAATATGCAAATCTCGCGACAAGCTTTTATATCATCAATTAAATTGTGTATACGTCAAAAATGTACCTATTGGTTTAATTCAATTTAAAGTTCATTTCCTTCTTTTTAGGGCAAATGAATAAAAGCTTGCTGTTAAAAAGTTTTTTTCACCATTAATTTTTTTTTAATTTTTTTTAATTGTTCGTAAGTCTGTGTATTTCATTCTCGTCGTTTACTGTTAATTTAGTACAGTCTAATCATTCAATAATTAGACCTTCTAACAATTTGACTTTCCCCGATATTTTTGGATTTAATTTGATGTATCAGTTTTCGTATTCTCCTCAGCAGGCACTTTTATTTTTGATACCCCTACTGTGAAAGTGTAGAAAAAATAACTATTCCGCCATTTTGTATAATCCGCCATATTGGTATTGAAATGACGTCTTACATTCAAATAGAGAAATTATAAGAGGAGAATAAATATAACATCAAAACACAACAATGTCCTCTCCCACGTACCTTTGTTATTAAATTAAGTTTTACAATCTATTCATAGTTAATATTATTATTTTCTCCAACTGTTGTAAAGTCTATATAGAAAGGACAAGGAGTAATAAATCATTCATTTAAGTAGATTTCATAGACGTACCAAAATATATTTTAAGAGGGTATACCGTAAGGTACATTTTGTATTGAACGAATGAGTTGCAGCTATGCTAAAGAATATACGATTTAGGTCAGAGGTAACGGGATGTACTAATTTTAATAAAAAAAAGTGATAGAGGTACATAAATTTTAGTAAGTTTGATAAAGAAAGGCAACACAGTTTATTCATAATAGAAACAAGGATCCAAGTGCAAGTGTTGATGATATTGTGGAATTAACGGCTGCTATGTTGTGTGTTGCTGAATCAACAATTTATAGATTACTAAAAGAAAGCAAGAATGGAACTCTTCAACCCCCTAAAACTCCTTCAGGCCGAAAACTAATTGAGATCGATGAGTCATTAAAACAAAGACTAAGGCGTAAAGTCCATGGATTTTACTTACGAAAGGAAATTCCAACACTTCACAAAATTATGACATCAGTGCAAGAAGATACGGACTATCCAAAATTCTCCAGAATGACATTATGAAAACTTTTGGAAGATGTGGGTTTCAGATATACAAAACATAATAGAAAATCTCTCTTGATAGATAAACCGGAAATAGTTTTTTGGAGAAGAGACTATTTAAGAAGTATTCGACATGCCAGAGAACAAAATTTGAAAATATTCTACTTAGACGAAACATGGATAAATGCTGGTTATACAGTTTCCAAATCTTGGCAAGATGAAAACATTAAAAGCGGAAGGCAGGCATTCGTGGAAGGTTTGTCGTTAGGTTTGCAGCCACCATCTGGAAAAGGAAAAAGACTTATCATTGTCCATGTTGAAAGTTCTGAAGGTTTTGTTGATGGTGGATTATTAACTTTTATTTCAAAACGCACGGGGGACTATCACGAAGATATGAATGGGGATGTCTTCAAGGAATGATTTGTTCAAATGTTGGATCTGATTCCAAAAGGGGCTGTTTTTGTTATGGACAACGCAAGTTACCATTCACGGTTACGAGAAGCATTGCCCACAAGTCGTTGGCGTAAAGCAGAGCTTTTGGAGTGGTTTATTTCAAAAAATATTAAGTTTCCAAAAGATCCACTAAGGAAAGAACTTTACAGAATTGCAAAAATGAACAAGAATAAATACAAAACCTACATTGTAGAAGAAATGGCTTCTTCTCGTCGTATATCAGTTCTTCGACTTCCCCCTTATCATTGTGAACTTAATCCCATGGAATTAATATCGGCTCAGGTAAAGGGGGAAGTTGTAAAAAAATACTACTTTTAAAATAAACAATGTTGTGAAATTGTTTGAGAGTGCTGTAAGTCATGTTAGTAAGGAAAATTGGACAAACTGTATCGAGCATGTTATTAAAGTAGAGGCAAATATGTGGAAAATTGACAATATTTGTGATGATTTAATCGACCCTATTATTATTAATGTCAACAACGATTCTTCCTCTTCCGAGTCGGATATAGAATAAAATGTAAGTAATAAATGTATTCCAATAATTATTTCTTTTCATTTTTTATAATATTATAATTTGAAACGTATTTTTTTCCCAAAATACACACCACTGCATTGCGTTATTGCTTATCTGCTAATCCTTCAACAATGAAGAAACCCTAAACTTTGCTACAACTGAAACAAATACGGGGTCGATCCACCTGGTTTTTAGATTTACGGAAGAAATGTAATTTAAAGTAAGAGATTTATCAAAAATTTCATGGTGCTCCCTGTAAAGGTTTTGCATACTTAATTAGGGTTTATTACTCCTCGTACTTTTTGTACATACTATAGTTTTATTGAGTTCGTATTTGAACAAAGACAGTCAGTAAACTTTGCGTAATGCCTGAGCTGCTCGAAGCTAATTTTTGAAGCTAGGACAGCAAGCTAGTACTAGTTAGCTAGCCGGTCACAAACTCTGACTTCATGTTTACAGAGCTAGCTTCTGTTCTATGCTAGTAAGCGAGCGTCTCAAGATCACCACTGATTTCACTATCCTGTCTTGGGTATTAGCTATATGTGGCCGGCGAAGCTAGTATTTGATTGGCTAGTTGAAAGCACCATGCATTTGGTTTTTTCTAGCCGCAACTGCGTATTTGGAATTCCCAGACTGAGTACGACATTAGTTTGAAGTTAATACAACTTTACCGTGAGAAAGAATGTCTGTATAACGTCACAAAAAAGTAGACTCCGCTTCACATAAGAAGAATCCACGTAACAGTCACATGCCATTGGCGTAACAAACGATGTTTTATGCCGACATCAGTTTTATTGTTGTCATTTCAGGTTGTGCTTGAAGTAATCATTCACTGTCGAATATTTTCAAACGTTTAGCTGGTTAATAAATAAAACTATCACCCGAGTGGAAATTATCTGACATCATGTACTAGCATGTACCAAGTGAGGACAGCAAGCCAGTAAGGTCATTCAAGACAGTCACCAAATATCTAGCTTGTTTTCCTAGCATGATCCTAGCCTCGTGTAGCTCGGGCATAATGCTCGCTCGAAACAATATTTAATTAACTGATTGCCTAAGTTGCAGGTGTGCTATTATTTTGGGATTATTTGGTTACGTGAATGAAACAATAATCGACACAATAATGTGCGTAGTCTAATATATAGCCTGAGTTCGAGAACAAACGACAAAATGTTTAATATACTGAGCATCGAACATAATTACATATTAACACGAACATAGTTCTCTATTTATTCGCTTTAATCATTACATTATTCTAACATAAAGCGCTCAACCTGTACATGTTAAGTTGTATGGGAATTTAATCCATCGCCAATCAAATTTTTCTCATTAGATTATAATATAACATTTTAATATTATTAAACGAATTTATTCATGAACAAAATAGTAAGGAAAATATATTTTTTTAATGTATTTTTTGGAGAAACAGTGTGATCTTGGAACTTCAAATACCGGAATGATTTATTCCACACTTTCAACTCATTGATTGATTAGTTCGGCACCACTATCTCAGCCTCTGCTCTTGACTGTACCGCTTATGTGTAGAGACCAGTCTTTCCACTAGGACCTTCTTGGAGAAATCATTCCTTTGGTGCTATAATAGTACTCGCAGTTTTATCACACTCAAAGATCATAGCCCCTGCCAAGATGCAATACTTCGTTGGTGAGCGACTCTAAGAGGCCCGTGTTCCTCCTTTAACACGTGGCTCAAGTAAATCTGATGCTCTGTTTAAATCTACAGAGATGTACAACCATGCACAGCAGTAGCTTTTGAAAAACAATCCACCAGATGTGGTGAGAACCCTTTCCTTTTCTCCGCCTGAGATTGACCTATTTCAATTGGGCCACTTGCCCTTTTCATACGAAAAAGACAGTCTGGAAACGGAAGCCAATAATACACTATCTCTAAAACACAAAATTTGTGCTTCTCACTCTCTTCAGGTTGCAGAAAGCAAGCTTCATACGCAAAGACGTAGAGCTGTGCCTCCCTCCAAGGTATTTCAAGCCTCCCTTCAACGTGCTTACCAAGCAGAAAAGTACTCTTAAATCAACTCTCTCTATCTAACGTGCTTTGAAACAATAGTGTGATGTAAAATAATTTTTGAAAGTACCTACTTTTCACCTGGCAGTCTATTATTTTGAAGTACAATGGTCCCATACCACCATAGTAGTGCTTGTATGTCTTGTTGGGGTCATCTTTCACTGATACCTATAAAATCAATTGGGTCTACTGATTTGATTCAGTTTCTAAGGAGAGTTTCACTTCTCTCGATCCTATTTCTTTGGATGAATTTTAAAATGTCCACAGACTTCCTTCCAGGCAAGTTTTTCTCATCAGGTGCTGTTGTGCCCAAGGATTCTATATCGATAAATACCATTATAACACCTAACAGAGTCTTTGTGAATCAAAGAACAAACACCGTTCACTAAGCAGCAGCAATTGCTTTCCTGGCTATATGCCACGGAGGACATTAAATTACACTCCAAAGTGAAGTGGGGTTGGTATATCTGCAAGATAGAACCAACCATTTTGAACCATTCAGACGGCAAGGACCTGTGAGTTCCCAGTCTCCCGTTTATGTCCCTCTTCACTAACTTAATCTCAAATCTTAAACCATTTTGGCTATAAACGCAGAATGCATGTATGCACGTTTGTATACATTGAGGTGACATTTACTGAGACCTGAAAGATCTATTGTGCCTCCATGACATGTGCGCATTATCATTTCGGATTTCAAGCTGTCATTGATCTCGAATTGTGTTCTTAAGCAGCACACGGGACTTCAAAATTAGACTCATTACTGACTTGCGCACTGTAGCTCTTAGCTTAACCCATAATCAATAATTCAATACATACTCTCTAAGGTTTCTTTTTTCTGTTTTTTTCTTAAATATTATAATGGTACGATTTGGTTTGGTTGGTAATTTTTATATATTCGTTCAAGAAAGTTGTAAGGTGTAAGAATTTAATATCTGTATTTATTTACATTCCGTATTCAACGCGTTAGGTTTTATATGCATTCAAACACTTTTGATAATAAACATACCCAGATAAATATACTGAACGTGTTATTTCCTGTAAAATTCATCATGCTGAGGGAATTAACTACATACAAGTTGATGCTACCGTCATTGCTGCCGTATAATAAATAGCTTTGGAGATGTTTACATTTATTTTGGAGGAAAAATATTTGTTCGGATTCACTTCCTGTGTTCTTCACTTTCAGAGTTTATACACAGTAAGTAGCTCCGCCAAAGAGAGATATCGATTTTATTCGACTCAAACATAAAGCTATTGATAATTTAATACCTACATCAATAGAAAAATGTCATCTCATTATTGAATTGCACACACTTAAGAGACAACCAATTAATTTCAGTTCAACAAATTGTTAGATCAACCAAAACAGATTACAAGCTCTGGTACATCTATTGGGGATTCAAATAAAAGGTAGATTTAGACTTATCCAGTGGCTGGCACAAATCTCACTGACACGCCAGCTAGGACACTGCCAGCTCTGGACTAGGTCGTTTACATGAGTCCAGCCCAGCTTGTCGTTGATGTGTGCTTGTACTGCTTGTGATCAGGAGCGTTACAAAACTGAATGTGGGGCATAGCCAGCTCTTTAAAAGAAAATGTGTCGAGATAATTTCCACGCCTAGGTCACATAATTTTGACAGGTTACTGTCCCAGTTAGTAAGCTTGATTTAGCATCAAGACACTGTGATGAGAGATGCATTACCGGCAAAAATTAAATTAGAAGTAACATTGTCATACCTAGCTACTAGAATGTCTTATCGAAGCCTGAGTTATATGCACGGAGAAAGTATTAAGAGGAGATGACACAGTCGACTATCTTATAATAGGAAAGTGGTATCACATGAGTGACATTGTGGTGTTAGCAATATGGCGTCAACGGCAGAACCAAGAACCTCTTTTCACAAATTTCAACCACATATATCTACAAACATTGAATATAATATGAAGTTAAATAAAACTTATTGATTGAGTTAACTGTATAAACCCTCACTTCGTGGAATCTACTCATCATATGGTTTTAAATGAAACTAACTGTTTCTAAATGACTCCACAATATATTTGAAAAAATGTTTAAATTGCAAGTAAATTATTGACAATTGTTTCGAAACAATTGTCAATAATTTACTTGCAATTTAAACATTTTTTCAAATATATTGTGGAGTCATTTAGAAATAGTTAGTTTCATTTAAAACCATAAAACTTATTGGAGCACAAAGAAATATATTCCAGTACAATCCTGTTTCGATTGTTTAGTAACCTATGATATTTTGCTCCTGATGATTTTTTCGTATTTACACTGTCTCTACTTGTACAACTTTTTTTGAGGCACAAGAAACCACTATTGTTCAATTATCAAAATAATTAAAAATGACACTAACATAAAGAAAATCCAAACATACCCAATTCACATCCACAAAACAATACTAATGTCAAGTTGACAGAGAAGTGGTAGTAAAATGGCGAAACCGATACCACTTTTATGACAGGCGTAGCGACTCCTCTCAATATTAGCTCCATGGTTATATGTAAGGTGTTTCCAAACCGTCTATATCACAATTTATATCCGAAGTATGTCGCAGATTACATAAAAATTCGTGTTCTCGCTAAAGTTGAACCAACGTGAACGTTTCTATTTCGATTAGTTTTCGGGTCATTTCCCCGCTGTCACTGTTCACTCTACGAAAATGCGCCAATCACTGTCACAATGTGTTTAGACGTTTCCGCAACAATGGCTCGGATGTTAGGGGGGGCGCGGGTGAGGGCTACTGGCAGAAAAAATAGACAAGCTTTCATGGGGCCACTATTATGCCAGTGCTAGCGTGCCAGTGAGACTGGCGCCAGCTTCTGGATACGTCTAAATCTGCCTTAAGATCGCAGCGCTGGAGCGGCGATAACTGAACTACTTCTTTCTACATTATGTATAACCTCAATCTTTCACATAACATTCCAACTGTTTGATTGTAGTTGCAGACGTTTCTTTTGACTTTTTTTTCAAATATATTCGTAGTTTTATAAGTGTTGTGAACTGTATTCATTATACAAATAATGTATGTTAAGGTTATAAAATATTGTACAAAGAAATAGTTCCTTTTCTGTCACCAGATAGAGTATCGCTTATATTGAATTTCCAATTACCTGTTACATACCAGAGCAAGACTGTTTAGAAATCCGAACTAATAATCAATTCGAGAACCAGTTAGTTTCCATCCTTCTCACTAATTTCCATATTAACGAATTCAAAAGTCTAACCGAAACAGCTGAATGCGTTCCAGATTTTGTAGAACATTTCCACCGAGACCTAACTGTTTATTTAAGTTATCTGCAATCTGCACCCTTGCGAAAATATCAGTAATAGTTTCCATAAGGTTAACCAACATTTCTCCATTTCGGTTTCACAGCTATTAAGCGTTATTTGGGTAGGTATAACTACACAAATCTCAAGGTAAAATTGGAAAATAGGCCAGTCTAACTTTCAAAAAAATATATCTAAATTTTCCCCCTCACTAGTTGTTTTATAGTCGGGTCATTACATCTTGACGATTTTAGGATCAAGTTCATTGGCAAAGTATAAATCCTTCGTTTTCTTTTTATAGGCAATCCTATATACGTATCGAGGAAATTTGGTAGGCAACCATATCTTCGACCTTTTGGAGCTCGTCTATTGGTCAAACGAATATTATTCGTGTTTGTGGTGGGGCTTAAGCTGGTAACCCACAGTTGTGGAAGGTTGTAGCGTAGGAGCTCTTCCGTTTTACCTGTTGAAGGAAGAAGACGTTTAAAAAAAAAGTTGATCCTGTGCATTGTGGCGTTGTTGGAGTGTGGGGTTGTT
>CAJUYH010012304.1:0-10173 GCA_910591685.1 Galerucella tenella | reverse complement strand
TTTCGTCTTTTCAAACTCAACAAAACTATCGTTTTGTCTTAACATACTCAACAAAACTATCTTTTTACACCAAAAGACTTTGGTTTTCCTCAACAAATACTTCACATTATTAAAGATTCATGGGGTATTGGGGATGCGTTGTTTAAAGTCGTGTGGCCCACCACCCTTTGTTTTCCCGCAGTTTTGATGACTTACCTACATAGCAGAGACCAATGCCTGTATAAAAATAGCATATACACCGCCATCTACGAATGGGTAGCCCAACTACAATTTTCAACGTTACAAACTCGATTAAACTATCTTTTCACACCAAAAGAGTTTGGTTTTCCTCAGTAAATAATACACATTTAAAGAGACTTGGTTATTAGAGATGTGTTCGGTCGTCGCCAGCCCGCAATCATCTACCTATCTAGATATTTTTTTTTGGAACACGATAGTGAGATGGAAAAAATAAAACATGTACGTAAATTTAGGAAGTGTTTATTAGTCACAATATCATGTACCAATAGTTAACAACTGCACTCTAATAAATAATACAAACTTAAACATTCAATATTATTTGATGAAACTAAATATAAATTTTCAACAAGAAATGTATAAATCATCTAAAAAGTAGAGTATCAAAATAGTCATCTGGAACAATTTTTCTATTGGAATGACATAAAAACCAATAATGAATGATAAAATCGAATATAAATTTAGTTTCTAATAACAGGGGAATATAATTAAATAAGATAGGATGATCTTAAACTACTAGTTAAGTACAATATAGTGCACAGATATAGTTTGATTACTTCAAGTTCCAACCTTTCAAACCATTCTTGACATAACTACTATTTATACAAAGAATTGTAAAATCGGTTCTCATTTAAAATAATCTTTTAATCGTCTCAATAGTCAAGACAGGTAACGCACAAGACCTAAGTTTTAAGAAACATTCAATCATTGTTTGATTTTGATAAACCTGCTTGCTTACCAGTAATAATGGGCATGCTACAAACACAAACAAAGAGAGAAAAGCCTCTGATCGTCTGTTTGTACAATCTCTTCCACTGAAGTAGAGCGGCCAGAGTAGCTCTGATATAGGAAGATTTTTTCCTTGTCCTTTTAATGCCGAAAACGATCATCCGTATCTTGCTGTGAGAGTGTACCCGTTTGCGATTGATGACGGGGCAAACTAACAGAAATTTTGCAATTCCTTCAGCGATGGAACTTGTTGGAAACTAGTACTATACCTAAAAAAATTTCGGAAGAGGTATTTCACCTTGGTATTACCCTAGACAGGAAACTAACATGAAACTCTCATCCACACAGCAGAGCAAAAAGAGCATATGTGGCTTATGAGCAGTGTCGGAGGAGAGTGGGGTCTGTCACCCTAACCTGGATCTACACTGCAATTATAAGACCCATGTTAACGTATGGAGCAATTGAATGGAGACCGAAGGTTCTACAAGCAACTGCCATCCAAAAATTATATCAAATACAGCGAATGGCTTGTTTAAACATCACAGGAGCCATGAGAACAACACCACCGCAGCAATGGAACTAATTACTGGTCTGACCCCTCTGGACCTGTACGTCAAGGAGGTTGCGTTAATGGCCATGGTACGATTGCGCACGGCTAGTTTAAACCCCGAAGTAGGAGTGGGCCAATTGAGATTAAGCCTATGGCAGGAAGCGCTCATTGCGCTACCTCTGCTGCAAGCAGCCAACGATGCAATTGAACCCAGGTTTTTGTTTAAGTAACCCTACAAAATTCAAATAAAACAGAACACAGAGCCAGATGCTGCAAATGCAATACGCATATATACAGATGGTTCAAAAATGAAAGAAGGCTCAGGATGTGGAGTTTACTCGAGAGCACTAAGCCTGAAGATTAAGTGGGGAATGGGAAACAATACCAGGGTGGTTCAAACAGAACTGGCTGGTATCTCAATTGCCACGAAAGAACTAACCAGAAGAGGAATTTCTGGCAAAAACATAATAATATGCACTGATAGCAGACAAGCCCTATTAGCCTTGAACAGACAACGTGTTATATCGAGGCTAGTACTAGAGTGCCACCAAGATTTAGCTGACGCCTCGGCAGATAAAAATATTATCCTGAGGTGAGTTAAAGGGCACGACAGGAGTAAAGGAAATCGCATTGCTGATTCCTTAGCCAGGGAAGCCGCTGGACTAAAAATTCTAGGACCCAGTGACACATACGGCCTAACGACTTCGACAATTGCGGAACTAGCCAAACGTTACACCCATGCTCAATCCCTTAAGAGATGGGATGAAATCAAAGGATGCAGTCTTGCCAGGATCACCCTGGGCGACCCTGGGAAGCTGGCGCAGAAGAAATATTTGGCGATGACCATGACCATGGCGATGACCCGTTTAACAGTAGGATTTTTGACTGGTCACTGTCAACTAAGGAAACACCTCCATACTATGGGGCTAGTGGACACACCTATATGCAGGATGTGTGAACAGGAAGATGAAACTGTCAGGCATGTCTTATGCGAATGTCCGGAGTTATCGTCAATAAGAGAGTGTGTGTTCGATGAGTTTTGGCCTACACCTGCCGATATAAAGGAGATGTCTCCTAGTGGCCTGTCCACCTTCTTGAGAAGGACAGGATGGACAATGACCTAGGAGGACATCTCCTCGGGAGGATGTACAATGGGTCACATGTGGCCTATGTCACACTCACCCTCCCTACTCTACAGATACAGAGATACCTATAATACTTTTAGTAAGAGAAAATACTACTGTTATGAGAATGGGACCAATTCCCAGCAAGTGCTGTTGAATCCCTCGCAGACGGAATTACAATATTTCTGTTAGATTGTCCCGTAATCAGTCGCAAATTTAGTATTCTTTGACCGCATGACACGGATGAGCTGGCCCAAACGTTGAGCTCGCCTAACGCGCCCAATCTAACTTCATCATCCATCCCTACAAATCGATTTCTCAAAACTTATTACACATATGAAATAAAGCTCGTAATAAAAATAATCACAGCAAGTCTCGGAAGTAGACAATAGACAAACAAATTTTAATATACCTAAGTAACAATATACACAGACTGATTTCTTCATAATTATATGATGAGTTGTTAGCTCAGTGGTCACAATATATTTTTTCAAAAAAATTTAAAACAATCGTCTATCGATATAAACGAATTCATCATTTCATTTCGCATATTTGTTGATTGATAGAAATCCTTCATCTTGTTATTTTTTTTGTGTTAAACATCCCAAATGATAGTTTTCTTACAAGTTATTTGTGAATGTTGTCCCGTTTCTATCTCATTCCATTAAAAAAAAACATAAATAGAGCCACCGATCCAAAATAGCATATTTACATCCAAAAAAATATATACATTTAAAATAACCCAATCTGTATATAATTGCTACCTAAACATTAAGAAATATATACAAAAGAAATAGTTTTGCCGATATTAGAGAAACGTTTTAAAATTTTTAAAGTACAAAATCTACTAAACTAAGTAGTTCTTCAAATATACAATTTAGTGGGAGTAAAAAAAATTCTACAAGCATGTATAATTTATAAAGTTTGAAGTTCTAGTTGGAAAACTAGATTGGAAAATATAATAAATGAAAAATGTTTCAGTTATGAATGGTCTTGTTTTTAACTTCCTCTATTGGACAGATAATATGAGCATACATCATTAACATATGAATAAAAATAATCAGTTCATTATTTATCATTTCTCCATAATTTTCCTAACCCAAATCAACACGCTGAGTCTGCCAAATATTCAAAAAAAAATCTTTGACAGCAACTGCCAATTTATTAACTGAGTCCAATAATTAATTTGTAATAATTCTTGTTAATAATATATCTGCTCACACTTTTATATTTTTCAAGACAGTGCCACTCAGGTCCAGCTAAAGACAATGTCATCAGATAAAGTTTGTTCAAAATCAAGTGAATTGCTTGAAAAACTATTGAAATTTTTAAAAAAATATGTAGGTGGATGGTATTTTTCAAAAATGTTTGGAAATTCATATAAATATATAAGTGACAACAGTAATGAAAGAAAGATCATACATTTTTTGAGTGCAGTAACCATTTTTAAAGTACAACAATAGTGTACTTACACGTTTTTCGGAAGTGTGTATATAACAATAATTTGAACTCCTAATGAATTATTATAAACAAGTAAATATAGATATATATATTTATATATATTATGTAGGTACTGTGCAGCTACAAACTAAGTAAAATACCTATTATTTCGAGTGGTAAATTAACAGTATTTCGTTTTCAAATTAGTAGGTATTTTTTTTTATTTCTAATCATAAAAGTCAAAAATTTTCTACTTATAAATACTACTTATTTTTTTACTATTATAAGTTTGTTTTTAAAGCTTATATATTGAATACTTTCAAAAAAATTAATTCGACTAAAAATTAAATTTTTACTACAGTATATTTAAATACACTTTGGGTAATGTAGTGTCTGGTAGATATAAAATTTAATTTGAATATATAGTTGTTCAATAAAATTTTATTCCTATAGATATCATTTTTCTTTAAAATACAAATTTACATTTTATTCGATATATTTATATATATTATATTGGTGTTGTTGTATCGCCTTTAAATTTTACGTTAAAAAAATTAAAGGCTCTCGCTTTTACCGCTCAATGTACATTTACAAATATTCATTCTTCAGACTTTCTTTTTTTAAGACATACTACTAAGATTGTTGATTTTTGATTGTATCTTGATTTCAGAAAAAGTTTGTGACTAGGAAAGAGTGTAGCGAATATATCTGTAGATACTTCAAATATTACTACCATTTTCAGAAGTTGCTCTTCATGCTAGTGTCTAAACTTTAACTTTACTCTCAATATTTTTAATAGTGATAGTATACAAAAATTTAAAATGTCATATTCATCCCACGACAACCTTAATCAAACCATAGAATAAATAAAAATGGAGAAAACAATCTTAGATATGATGCAAATTTCTGAAAAACTACTTGAAATTATCACTGATGAATTCAAAATATATTTTGAGAGGCTAGAACCAACAAAATAGCTGTAATATTTGAAGTTTAAATATCTTCACCATAGAAAACTCAGTATGCCCATTTTTAAATTGATAAACTCCATTGAAAAATATTTTAAAAATATGATATACCCTTCTATCTTACTAGCTGAATTTGAAAACCGCAGAACTACGAATATTTATTCAATAATTAATTACCTAGAAATGCAGTTGAGGGATTAAAAGTTGTAAGCTTTTTTTTATTTATAAATATCAACATTAATTTTACACAATACATTTTATGTACTGCACTTTATATAGAAGAACTCTCTATTTTTTTTTCATATATATATTTTAAAGAATAAAATTTCAAAAAACAATCAACGACTATATACAAAGGAGGGAATATTCACAACTTATTTATATGAAAATTATCCTGCCTGCAGGTACTCGATATTTTTTTTACAGATATTAAGAACCCAAATAACTTCCTGGTTGCATAATTGACAAATCTTTAAACAAAAACAAGTATTTTGTGCAAACTTAATACACGGCCCATTCGTCAGTTAGATCAGAAAAGCCTCCTTTTTGGAGCCAGATAAACATAAACATAAACCTAAGCCCTACTCAGTTACAGAAGGAATAACACAATTAATGCCAATTAATTATTCCATCCTATTGATAATATAATACCCCCAATGAACTGAGTAATTGTTTTCTGTTGAAGAAAAGTATCAGCTTAATGACAATAAAGAGGCAATTCTACTAATTTCGCCACATCCTAAGAGATTAACTGGTTGGAAGAATTAGGAAGCTGGATCGCTAGGAGAAAAAGTGTATAGAATAGGAAAGGTACAATGGTCACTAAGAAGAAAGTACAACGAATTACGTATATTGTTCGTTATTAAATACTTTTGTAGCTTTGTAGAATTGTATACTGTAAGAGATTGTATAGTTTATCATCCCCCGGAAAAATCAATACAATAACACTTTTCTAGATCTACTCAAAGACGTTAACTGGTGCCATATGTCGATTAGAACACCCTCTATTATTGAGCACCAACTTATTCCCACACACTTAGTAAATAAATCAATTATATATTATATACACCCACATTCGAATCCCCATCATTGTACAGCAGGTAAATATGTTACGAATAGTATTTTTTTTTATCTAGACTTACGTATTATTCTAAAATGATATGTATGAGCGAACTTTATAGGTTTTTTTTGTTTAAAAGGTCGAGCTCTAGCGTTTTTAATATTTTTCACAATAATTTCAACGGACATTATCAAAAATATTTAGGACTAAAACGGTAGCTGGTAATTCTTAATTGGAAAGTACTTAATTATAGATTTTCCCAATAATTTTAATAAGATATTTTTGTAAGACCTTACCTATTATTAATTCCCTACTATCTATCGAAAGTCATTTACATTAAAAATGACACGTTATTATCATGAAAATGGATGGGACATGGCAGTTTAAATGTGAAAGAAATTTGGACATCAAGACACAAACAGGAAGAAACGCCACAAAGATTATAAAATTTGTATCAAGGAAGATATAATTTAGAAAAAAAGAAACTGAAAAATCAAGGACGAAATCCACTTAGTTAAGTCAAAAAGCTGGAAGACACACTAAGACTGAGGTGGAGGAATTTTTTTTTGCAAAAAAGATTCAGATTAAAGAGAAAAAATATTATCATCCCGACAAAATTAAATTTAAACTATCAAGTTTATGGGGGGATTATTATATTTTCAAAATATTAACCAATCATTCCGATTACTACATCTACTGTAGACTGATTCAGGCATAATTGCGCCTCATCACTACATAGTAGATATCATATCCGTCCAGATGCTACGATAGCATTAAACTGGACTGAAGACAAAGCGGAAATCACATCAATACATTAAACCCAATAAATACAATGGTAAAAGTGCTAAAGTGGCGACATCACCACATCTAACCACAAACCCCTACCAATAAATCGGTATTGTAGATATTCACTTAATTATAGTTTTCTGCTAAATTAGCGTATTTGGTGAAGCCAGACACCAATAGATGTCTGGGATAGTATCATACCTGATTTTAAACATTTATACTCGGTTGCAAGAACGCTTATTAAAAATAATGAATGATTAACGGCTCATCAATGAAATATTAACTCGTTAATTGTTCATTAATCAACCATCATTTGACTCATTAAAATGTAACGGACACCTGCAATGATGAACAATTAATGGACCATTATCTAAAATTTGGGTTGCACGAACAATAATTATCTGTTGATGAACCATTAACAAGCCATTAATCATTCATCATTGTACTGGAAGATGCATTGACAATTATTCAATAATCAATTTGACAATTCATTTTTTGTTGCACATTTCGAATACCAGTAAGTAAAATTAAAATAGTATACTTTCATATGCCTAACTGAAATAATCTATTGTAGTATTTACATTATGGAATCTGATTTATCGGATCTTTCTGATTTGGAAGATGAACCTCCATATAGATATCCCATTCAAAGGCGCCTTTTTCGAGACAGATCCAATCCTTATGAAATTTACGACGAAGTTGAATTCAAACAAAGATTTCGGTTAACAAAACATACAGTTAACTATTTGGTTAATTTATTTGGAGCGCAATTACAACCACAAACTCAAAGGAGTAAACCGATCGATGCGAAAATTCAAATTTTAATATGTCTTCGTTTTTACGCTACGGGTGCGTTTCAAAATGTCATTGGTGATCACATTAATGTCCACAAGTCGACTGTTTGTCGGATCATACGAAAAGTTACCAGGCAAATCGCAATGCTATCCTTTGAGTATATCAAAATGCCAGCCTCAGAGGATGAAATTGCTCGAGTGAAAAGGGAGTTCTACGCCATAGCTGGTTTTCCTCGAGTCGTAGGTGCTGTGGATTGCACCCACGTAAAAATACAATCACCTGGAGGTGAACGAGCGGAGTTGTTTCGAAATCGCAAGCAATATTTTAGTTTCAATGTTCAAGCAACAGTTGATGCTGATCTAAATTTGCGACATCTAATTGCTCGTTGGCCAGGTTCTGTGAACGATAGCACCATCTTCAACGACTCCCCTCTTCCCGTCGAATTTGAAATGGGAATTTATGGCAATGCCGTTTTACTGGGAGACAGTGGTTACGCTTGTCAAAACTATTTATTGACCCCATTACTGCATCCAGTGAGACCGTGCGAACAAGCTTACAATCGATCTCATATTTCAACCCGCAACTGCGTTGAACGTTTCTTTGGAGTCCTTAAGAGAAGATTTCCATGCCTACAGTCGGGCCTAAGACTGAAACTGGAACTTATCCCTGAGGTCATTGTAGCTCGTGGCGTATTGCATAATATTTGCAAGCAACAAAATGATGTATTGGAAAATGTCGACGAACAGTTTGAAGATCCGATGTACGAAGAAGAACTGAATCATGCGGCCAATCCAAATAACAATGCCAATTACGCTGTTCGAAACGCAATAATTGAAACTATTTTTAATAGATAATAATTGTGTTTCTAGAAAAAAAAAGTTTTTGATTTTCTTATATAGTGGAATTATTTAGAAACTTGTTTCATTTACAACCTTAACATGAGTAATTCATGAGTATTCCACATGTAAGTTCAAACAGTAAATTCAATATTTGTGTTGTATAATTTTATTTATTGTTAACATTTATTGCATTTAACTTATTTATTTTTATTTTTAATTTTTTTATTTTTAGTTGGTTTATTATTTCTTGTGATTTTATGACCCTCCCTTCCGCAATACTATTTAAATATTTTCGGCGAAAATATAATTTTTTGTATTGTTCTGCGGATGGGCATTTTTTTCCTTTCTTATTTTTAATTATTTTTGTTTTGTGCGTTTTTTTTGGCTGCGATGTCAGCACTGCCCTCTGGCTGTTGGCCTCAACCTCCTCGGTCTCATCCTCCACGGTCACAGCCTCTTGTGACGTCGATGGCTGAGGCGACTTTTGATGTGCACCAATTATTGAAGCTTCATCTATTAATGATTAAAATGATATTAGAAAAGACCATATATATAAAAATAAAAACATATTTACGGAAATATGAAGCTACCTGATCGAAGGGGTTAGATAGCGGCTTCACCTGCCCCTGCAGTTCGGCCAACAGCAGCTCCTGCTCATTTCCAATAGAAGCGACAGCTTTGCCTCCTCCCGTCTTTAATATCTCTCGCTACAAACATACATTCAAATTATAATTTTATATCAATTGTGGCGTATTTTAGTAAGAATACCTTATACTCAGCAGCTGCACTATGAGCCTCCTTCAATTTTAACTGTTCCCTATACGTATTTTGCTAGAAATAATATTGGTATTTAACTAACAATTTATATGAATGAAACTTAATTTATGCTTACATTTCCTTCGGCGACATCTTTTCTTATGCTCCTTTTCAAATTTTCATATAGAATTTTTAATTGTTTTGCAGATCTCTCACCTGATTCTGCAGAACAATTAAAATTTTGGCAGATCTCCCGCCAAGCCATATCCTTTTCGTTCACAAACAGGGCTTTCGTGCACTTATTTTCTAAAATGTCCCTGTGCCTATAGAATGATTTTTTTTAAATAAGAATGTACTGTTTCATAATCCTTGAGAAGGTATATTATAGTAGTATTAGGTATACTATATTAACAATGTACTCACTTTTCAACCAAGGAAAGCAGTAATTGTTTCTCCCTTTCGGTGAAGTTTTTGCGCTTTGCCATTTTCTCTATTGGCTAAAAATACATTCATTAATAAGAGTATTAATAAAATTATTAACCGTTAAGTATTTAATACAAAGAAAATTGCAAACTTACTGTACACATAACTGTAGAATCCAAAAAACAAACCACAAAATCACATATGACATGACATGACAATTATTAATTATGACAGTCCGGTGAAATTTTACAATGTTGAAACATCTTCCAACAATTAATGACCAATCACATGATGATTGATTAATAAGGGTTAATTTTTTTTCGTGCAACCGGATTTCTGTTGATGGTTCATCATTTTTTAATTAACCATCACAAGATGAGAGATTTAATTAGCGTTCGTGCAACCGGGCATTACTGTTTAGGGCCGGTTTTACAAGACAGATTTATACTAGGTATAGTTATTCTGG
>CAJUYH010012303.1:0-10176 GCA_910591685.1 Galerucella tenella | reverse complement strand
TGTAAAGGGATTTATATCTGTTGGGCAATAAAGGTTATTATTATTATGTATGAATCAAAATCTGTAAAAATATATAGAGTGTCCCATATAAATTGAAGAAGTTGATGGCATTTCCGGTTAAACCGAAAGTATATTATTAACAAAAAATGTACATCAGATGCATTTTGTTCCATTGCACTTACCTGCAAATTTTCATAAATATCGTTCATTTCGTTTAAAAGATATTTACTTTGGTACCATACTTTATCCCAACCCCGTATTTGAGACGAAAACTAAAAGATGAGTAATAGTAGCTGTCAAATGTATCCAGAAATTCAAACAAAAACATACTTTTCCATCCATTATATTACTAGTAAAAATCGTAATTCTCAAAATAGGATAAAAATATCCAAACAAAGCTTTCATGATCTCGAAGCCATCCCCCTCTTACCTTCTTCCTGGCCTTCATCCAAGAAAAAAAATGCCCGAAATCCCATTGAGGTCACCTACTTGGCACTTATACTCGAGTTAGAACGCACGTTGCACCGGTGCTGGTGGCACACTACGAGTGAGCCAACCGGCTGTGTCTGGTCAACTGTTTGAAATAGGAAACGGTTCTCCAGCTACCCCCAAGAAGCCGTTCGAAACCACCGCCGCCCAACGCATGCGTGATTATGCCGCCCCTAGGTCTAGCACGTCCTTTTTACACTTTACCGTCGCTCTTCACGTGTTATTGTGTATGTATTCGGGAATTCCCATTCTTAATGTCGGACACTGGAGATGCTGTAAGAGGTGAGAATATACCTGGTGCTTCTGCTACTGAAACACCTTAAGTGCTTCTCAAGAGGCGGTTGTTAAGAGGGTCATATTACTTTGTTAGTATGTAGAGAGCTCAATTTTTATTTCCTATTAAGAAATTGAATGTATATTTTTGTTACTGAAGATGAAAGTATTTGATACAAAAATTTTATCAATTATTTTATATAATCAATTATATAATATCAAACAAGGGACGTTCAAGTATTAGGGGTGACGGTGAAATCTGTGCTTTTCTTATTTTTGATGACATGGGGGGTACACATATGGCAACCCACACATTGTCTGTGCTTGAAAGCTAAACGTATTTTCGGGGATTCCCACAAATGATGAACACGTTTAGATACTCGCGATACTCGCTTAGAATAGCGTCTAGCCACATAGCATGGCTCCCGAAGATGAACGATAGGCGCCAACGTTGTCAAATTTAGTAGTAACATAACAATATTGAAGTAAATATGTAAATATCAGAAAATAAGAAATAGAAAACTAAAAAAAACAAGAAACCCCAGACCCAAACCCGGTTGATCAAAGTGTAACTATGTATAAAAATATCAGAAAATAAAAAAAAAACAAAAAAACCCAGGCTCTAACCGAGCTTCGAACCTACGACCTCTGGGTTGTAAGCTCAGTATCCTACCAGCTGGGCTAATCTGCATGCGCACCTCAACTACTAAATTTGGGGAGTGCCGAGATTCAATAAATTAAATTTGACAACGTTGGTGCCGAGTCGGGTAAATAAGCTTTCGTTCGGGAGCCATGCTATGTGACCGGCAAGACGCTAGTCTCGCTTAGAACCACACGTTCTATTCACTTGTCTAAATCTTCTCCAATAGACAAAATAAATTCTATTTCTCTATGTCTTCTCCCTTAGCAAAACATGTATACAAAGAACTTAAAAAAGTTTGTTTTGTTCGTAATATTACTTAAGATTTTTTTACAGAATACATTAAAATAGAAATGCATTTACAAATGTTTGCGTAAGCATGGTAGAGGGGAGGTAGGAACTTTGATCATTTTTGCTAAAATTTAGAGGGGGGGTAAATAGTTGTAGTAAATCTGCTCACGTGATATTTAAACGGCCCCAAGAAGCCATTATTCTTTATAAAATATTTATAAATTTGGGTATGAAAATAGGTTATTCCTAATTATCCTGACTCAAATTTTATTGAGTACTGAAGAATATATTTTATTGTAGTTCAATAGTGACATTTAAATAGCGGATTGGTTGAAATATTTCAACTATTGGCAGCACTACACGTTTTCGAGTTTACTCGAGAGCACTAAGCCCAAGGATTAAGTGGGGAATGGGAAACAATACCAGCGTGGTTCAAACAGAACTGGCTGGTATCTCAATTGCCACAAAAGAACTAACCAGAAAAGGAATTTCTGGCAAAAACATAACAATCTGCACTGATAGTAGACAAGCCCTATTAGCCTTGAACAGACAACGTGTTATATCGGGAGCTAGTACAAGAGTGCCACCAATATTTAGCTAACGCCTCGGCAGATGACAATATTATCCTGAGGTGTGTTAAAGGGCACGACAGGAGTGAAGGTAATTGCATTGCCGATTCTTTAGCCAGGAAAGCGGCTGGACTAAAAATTTTAGGACCAAGTGACACTTACGGCCTAACGACTTCGACAATTGCGGAACTAGCCAAACGTTACACCCATGCTCAATTCCTTAAGAGATGAGATTGAATCAAAGGATGCAGTCTTGCCAGGATCACCCTGGGCGACCCTGGGAAGCTGGCGCCGAAGTAATATTTGGCGAAGACCAGGAAAAACTTACGTTTAACAGTACGATTTCTGACTGGCCATTGTCAACTAAGTAAACACCTCCATGGACTAGTGGACACACCTCTATGCAGGATGTGTGAACAGGAAGATGAAACTGTCAGGCTTGTCTTATGCGAGTGTCCGGAGTTATCGTCAATAAGAGAGTGTGTTCGGTGAGTCTTGGCCTACACCTGCCGATATAAAGGAGATGTCTACTAGTGACCTGTCCACCTTACTGGAAAGGACGAGATGGACAATGACCGAGGAGGACAACTTCTCTGGAGGATGTACAATGGGTCACATGTGGCCTAAGTGCTGTGAGCCTACACTAACCCTCCCTACTCTACAGATACAGCACTACACATTATTGTATCATTCATTCAGCAAAATTACTTTTAAGACTTAGCAGTATTTCGAGGACCATAAAACTAACTGAAATAAGGTATACTTTTACTAAAGTCAATGTGAAGACATGAGAAAAGGGGATACTTTTCAGGTTTATTTTCTAAAATTGCTAAGCTTACTATACAAATATTTTCCTCGCTTCAGTGAACTGTTAGTTCGTGCTAGTTTAAAAATATTTTAAAAAATACATGTATATACATTGATAGGTTAGCATTAAACTATCGTAGATATCGATATGATGGCATCCCAGGTATGATGGCACCCTGCCAATTTTAGAGACTTACATTTGAATTTATTCATTCATACGTTTGGGTTGGGCTCAACTCAACTGAACTTTTTTATTTCGGGCCGAGATGGGAAACTCATGTTCGACTGGGTCCTTAACCAGTACCCAGACAGTGTTGGACTCATCCCCACGGAGATGACTATATACCAACCAAACCCACCTCAAACTCGCCGTAACTCCCGCCTTGGAATCACTACCCTAGCATACGTCAAGACGGGCGGCGGTCCCTCACACTCTCTCCTTCATCTTCTTCTTTCTATCACTCCTACCTCTCTCATGCCATAGCGAGTCCTTCTCTTTCCCTAATCATGCTCTCTACTACGCCACTTATCTCCATCCATTCCTCCTCGCCCCTCAACATAATTTCCACCATATTTTCCCAATACACCGCCTCCCCCAGTTTATTCTCTAGCTTATTCAAAACTTCCTCTTCTTCCAACATCTTAACACATGTCCCACATCATCCTCCACTTCACATCTCTCGCACACTCCAGTTTCTCTTTTCCCAATCTTGTGGAGGTAACCCACTCTCGACCCATGCCCTGTGAGCACCTGCGTCAAGAAGTAGTTCACCTCTCCAAATTTCCGGTCCACCCAATTTCTCCTGCTCCCAATCGCTCCTTTTAGCGCGCCCTCATACTCATCCCACCTTTTCTCCATTTCCTCATCCATCCATTCCTGTACTTCCTCTCTGCTCGCACCCCTCCAGCGTTTCTGTCTGGCTCTAGCCATAAAGTCCAATGGATACGACCGTGACAGCACTGCTGCTGCCAGTCCACCCACTGTCCTGTACGCCTGCACCACCCTCAGAAGTATTCATCTCTGCACCCGCAGGAGTGGTCTAACCTTCGCATTCACCCCTGCTCTCTCACACCACACTTCCGCGCCATACAGCATACTCTGCTCTACCGTCCTACCAATTATCCTCCTCTTCCATTCTCCTGGTCCTTTCACATCACCCATCAATCTTTCCAGCCACGCTGCCCCTACTTTTGCCTTCTGTGCAGCCTCAACATATGGGTTTTGAAGGATAATTGGCTATCCAACCACACCCCCAGATATTTCACCGCTTCCTCCATCCGAATTTTCTTTCCCTTCACCATCACCCCCACCTCCCTAGCTTTGCTCCACCCCTTCACCAGTAGCCCCACCGTCTTATCCTCATCCACTTCCAGTCCACACCGCTATATCTTCTCCACAATCTTCCTACACATCCTCTGCGCCTTTCTTTCTATCTCCACCTCTCCCTTTGCCGTACATACCAGACAGACATCGTCCGCATACACCGTAATCTCATATCCCTCTTCACATGCTATACCACAAACTTCATCAAACACACACTTCCAAAGGTCCCAGAACCGAGCCCTGGCACTTGAACTGAATCTTTGTACCATTACCCATGTTATCTACCTACTTCCATTCCGGAAGCTTCGTGTTTATCTGTAGGAGTCTTGTTTCCTCTAATATGGAACCTTGTAGTGGACGGACTGATAAGGAGACTCGAAAAGGAACACTATACTATCTTAGGATATACGGACGATCTGGTCATCATATCACAAGGCAGATTCAATACTACGGTCAGAGAGCGCATGCACATAGTAACAAAATGGAGGGAAGAGGTGGGTTTAAATATAAGTCCCACCAAATCAAACATAGTACCCTATACCAAAAAAAGGGACCTGGTGGGATTGGGACCACTATTCCTTCAAGGTACGGAGATTACAATGATTCAAATTGACTCGAGATTAACATGGACCAAACAAATGGAAAAAGTAGCAGCAATATCGGAAACCACATTAAAGATGGCAAGACGAACTTGTGCGAAAACATGGGGGTTGAGTCCGCGAATGATACACTGGATATAAAGTGTAGTGGTTAAACTCACAATAACATATGCGTCTTTGGTCTGGTGGACAAAGACGACAGAAAAGAATGCAATGATGAGACTAGAAATGGTGCAAAGACTTGCTTGTCTCAGTATTGCAGGGTGCATGAGAAGCACTTCAACGGCAGCACTAGAAGCCTTATTTGGCCTTCCTACATTACACCTTGTGATAATGGGGGAAGCAAGGATGGGACTTTTTAGGCAGCAAAGCAACCTGAGCAACAAAATAGTTAGATCAGGACACATATCTATTAAGGACATCATAAGTGGAGCTATCTTGGATATGAAAACAGACCACCAAACTTCTCCAAAGTCCCAAATATGAGGTAGAAATACCTCACAGAAAGGACTGGCAAGACCCAAGCAAACTGAAGTTTCCCCGAGGAGAGACCTGGTACACAGACAAGTCACAGATTGGGGAAGGGACAGGAGCAGGGGTGTATAGTGAAATGAGAAACACAAGATGCTCCTTCTCACTAGGAGAACATACCTCTGTATTTCAGGCAGAGATTTATGCTATCTTATAATGTGTCAGAATTAACAAACATAGGACTGACACTCATAGGATAAACATACTAACTGACAGCCAGGCAGCCCTTGCAGCTTTAAACAGCCGCAAGGTAATATCCAGACTGGTAAAAGAATGGCAAAAAGAACTAAATGAACTAGCAGACCAAATTAAAGTAAGATTAGTGTGGGTGCCAGGACATAACGGTATTTCTGGAAATGAACAAGCTGATGAATTCGCGAGAAGAGGTTCAGCAACAGCATAAGTTGGACCAGAACCAGCTCTTTGGACCACAAAGAAGGTAGTCCGAGGGCAAATACAAAAATGGGTACAACGCCAACATGGACTTCAGTGGAGTAACACTCCAAAGCAGAACACTCCAAAGCAGGTACACAGTAAAACCTTCATAGGTGACACATGTGTAAAACGGGCCGAAGAACTACTGAATATCAGTAGGAATAAGCCAAGAATTATTACAGGTTATCTAACAGGTCATACTCCAGTGAAAGATCACCTGCATAAAATAGGGTTATGTAACGGGGACCTCAGCTGCAGACTTTGTGGCGTGGAGACCGAGACCGTAACCCATATCTTATTTGACTGTGAGGCACTGGACTAGTATTGTCCCAGTTATTTCAGTGTGTCCTTCTCGAACATTGTTCGGGAACCATAAGTTTTCTGATCTCAGCCTAAAAGAATTGCCATCATTGCCATCATTGCCTCCGCCCTGACAGAAAGTTCCCAAGGACGAAGTCCAACGAGGGCTTCCATTGATGCCGTCCCTGTGCTGTTCATTGCCCCAGTAATACCAAGGCTTCTCTTTGGATTGCAGTTAATGTTCACTGCTTAGGACACTTCTGTCCTCCTCCACCAGATTATTGTTCCATAGGTGATCGTTGGTCTTATCACAGTTGTGTAAAGCCATTGAACCACCTCAGATCGTAGTTCCCAGATTTGCCCATCACTCTTCTGCATTGCCAGAAAAGCCTAGTCGCCCTGGTAGTAATGGTTTCCAGATGTGTCTTCCAATTCGATTTGGAATCAAGGGTCACTCCCAGATATTTAATTTCTTTGGATATTCCTAGTTCTTCCCCGAAGAGCATTACTCTACCCTGTGGAAGAACTCTTCTATTCGTAAAAGCAACTAGTTTTTTTATTAACTGAAAGGTCCTCTTTAAGACACCATTCCTCTACAAGTGGTAGTGCTTCTTGCATGACCTCTGGGAGTTTCCTTCCCATTGGTGAAAAGTCCACCTTGAGGACATCCTTATCTTTTAGAAGCGACATCTGTACATTCATAGTTAAACAAATAAAAATGTGAACAGTTCGATGTTCTGTCCATCTCTATGGTTCTGTCAGTGAAGTTGTCATTGTCATATTTCGTGTTAATCCGTTCTGTGTTCTATGCATTCTATGGGCGTTTGCGTCATTTGTGAAAATGCTAAGTTTCCTATCATCCTATTTGTTTTTCATTTGTTGACAATCTGATTTTGACGTGAGTGGAAAGTAACATTTTCATTTTAGCGTATTTACGAATTTTAGCAAAACTAATTAAACCCATGAAGAGTCGTTACGTATACACCAAATTCATCCATCAACGATGTGAAAATCATAGAACCACTGCTACCGGTATTATGACAATTAATTTACATTCAAATTGTTTACTGAAGCATATTGATAAAAATTGGTAATTAGATATGTCTAGCAACAATAATAATTCATCGCTGGGAAAATCGAGAGGCCCTGGTAGGCCACCGAAAAAAATTATATCATGTACCTGGTGCAATGAAACGAAGCTTCCTTTGAAATATGTATTTCCAACTACAAATGGAAAAAAAGAATTTTGTTCTGAGACTTGCCTTGCTGAATTCCGAAAGGCATATGTTAAAGGAGCCTGTATACAGTGTGATAATGTGATAAGAGGCAATGGTGCACCCTCAAAAGAATACTGTTCAGCTTATTGTATGAACAAGCACCAAAAAAAGGAGCTTTCCAACTCGAGAATAGCTACTGTAGCTACAACAACTCCTTTAGATGCTTCTCCTGGCCCATTTCAGGTGACTGGTTTAATTTTATCTGTCTTACATAAGATATAGTTTTTAAATATAGTGTAGTTTTGCTATTGTATAATATTTACTCATGGAACAAATTTTATTCCATAATCAGCCATTCATTAATTATCTATTTCAAAGTACAATTTTTTTTAGTACGAAACATATCAACCTTTCAATTGGGATGAATATTTGAATGAAACCAATAGTACTGCAGCACCTTTAAATTGTTTTAAACAAACACCAAATCCTCCTTATAATGAGTTCGAAGTTGACATGAAATTAGAAGCTTTGGATCCTAGAAATGTTACCTCAACTTGTATTGCCACTGTTATTAGTAAATTAGGACCCAGATTAAGGTTAAGACTAGATGGTAGTGATAATAAAAATGACTTTTGGAGATTGGTAGATTCTAGTGAAATTCATCCAATAGGGCATTGTGAAAAATCAGAGGGAATGCTTCAACCTCCATTAGGTATGTATCTTTTAAATGCCCTGAATACATATTGTGACAATCTCTTCCAAATGTAGGAAAATGAAGATTTATATTAATTCAACAAAGTAATAGTAAAGTAGAACTCGGTAAATGTGTAATACAATTGAATATTTCTAGGATTCCGAATGAATGCAAGTTCATGGCCAATGTTCTTGCTCAAAATTTTGAAAGATGCTAAAATGGCACCGGAAGGTATTTTTCAAAAAGAGCCTACAGGTCCTCGACAAAATCTCTTTCAAGTAGGTCAAAAATTAGAGGCTGTTGACAAGAAAAATCCCCAATTAATATGTTGTGCTACAGTAGGTGCTATTAAAAATGATCAGATCCATGTTACATTTGATGGTTGGCGAGGAGCTTTTGATTATTGGTGTAGATATGACAGCAGAGATATATTTCCAGTTGGATGGTGCGCGAGATCTGGACATCCAATGCAGCCACCAGGTCAAAAAAATAGTTCTGGTACTAGCAGGTACAAATTCAACTAATTATTACTGAAAATTGTATATTATTTTGAACACCTATCCCAGTTAATGTGTCTGATGTTATTTTGTCCACAGATTCCGAATAAAACCATCGTTTGCGGCACCCCCTCCTACCTCATCTGTAAGTTCAACGGCACCAGAAGTAATTCAGTCTCCGGAAGCTGATACTTCTGCTCCACCTCCCCCACCAATTGTAATTCAACTCAGGAAGAGTTGTTCTGGAGGACCATTAATAGATACTACTTTGCTACCAGTGAATGTTGAGGATTTGACACCTTCTGATCTAGCCAAAAAGCTCATTATCCAAGTACTGAATGCATCTCATAAGTCTGAAACTATTTTGGCTAGACTGGGAGCTCTCAGGGGTGAAGAAATGGTGATAACACATGAAGGTAGTACATATACTATTAAGTTGCCTCAGTTACTAAAAGCCAGTGATTTGGAGGGAGTCTTTCAGACATTGGAGCAAGCATTGGGATGTTGTCGCAACCTTTTTGGTGAGTTGTCTTACATTTTATGCAATTTATATTTATCATTTTTGTTTTATTATAAACATTTCCTTTTAAAGGGTTGGAACAACTGGTAAAAGACTGCGCTACTTGTGATTTAAAGGCTGTTCCTACACCACCTAAACGTAAGCCTCCAGAACAAGAAGCGGCTACTTCAACAACTCCCGCTGAGCCGTCGAATTCTTCTGAATCGCCCGTTTTGAGCTTAAACAAGATTCCCACTGGAGAATGGGGCATAGAAGAAGTTATACAATTTATTGAATCGACAGATCCTTGTTTGGGAGTGCATGCAGAATTATTTAGGAAGCACGTAAGTATTACTTTATTATTTGGGGGATCAAAACTTATAATCCCTGATATACATTGCTGGGACAATGTATGATTTCATGCTAACAATTTGCTTTGTGCAGTTGCCATTTATGTATCCAGCTGTGGTTATATAATAAATGTGTCTAGATATCTTGATAAATTCCTAATCTATGTACTTACGAAGGTTCTTAGCAGATAATGATATAATTTTAGATTGACTGATAAACAATTACAGAAACAATACTGGGTGTCTCAAGTTATCGTATGAAGGCAATATCTCGCTTATTTGACAAGATAATTAATAAATAAAAAAACCTGCATTGAATTGTATTAAAGTACCTTCCTAATGACTTATAAAAAAATGTTTAACATTTGACAGCCTTGTGGTAGCTACTACCCCTCACCTTTTATTTTCAGATGGCACCCCCTCTATATTGTCATTGAAAATTGCGTGTCGTTCTATTTGGAATAGAACGATAGCACATACTTTGGTATTTTTTTCAATTCATAATAACAAAAGCATCAATATTTTATGAAGTGGCCTAATGGCAAATAGATAAGTTGTGTTTGAAGTGAGCTCTTCCAATATTTCAAATCTTTAAGAAATTACAGCAAATTAAAAGTTGAAAATTTCCCAAAGTATTAATAAACAGTGAAGCTGTAAGTAC
>CAJUYH010012302.1:0-10177 GCA_910591685.1 Galerucella tenella | reverse complement strand
AGAAAATATATTCACTGAAAATTTCAATGATTCATGTGTGCAGGATGTTGTAGGAATAGGAATGAACTTGAAGACCAAGTTGTCTACTATCGCATTTTCGCATCCTTGCCCAAACTTTCCATGGGAATACCTGTTGTCCTTATATACAAGGGTGCGAATCTATTATACACTGAAATTCGCAAATTCCTCACTAAGGACCTTTAGAAAGAATAAAGAACATCCTAAATTGAAAATCTTGAAAAATTTATAACTATTCAAGTATTTATTAATTTTTAAGAATGTACATACTTAATACTTATTTGTTTGTTAATATTTCATTATTTTTATTTATTTATTCAATACAACGCTACAGTGTACACTCCAAATGGACTTGACCTAAATAATTGTTCATTTGTATTTGTTTTGTCCCAAGTAGATGTTAAACTGTGTTATTTCTTTTATAATGATTATATCAACACAAATGTTCATTCGCTGATCATTCTGTATTAGTTATTAAGTATTATCAGATATACGCTCAGATATACGTTATTGAAGTCTATGTTTATGATTTTTTTCATTCCATTTCTCGGTTGAAACAAAATTTCTAAAAAGTTACTTAGCAATAATATAATTTATATAAATTGCCAATATTTTTCAAAACATATTTTCTAATTGCACCCGGTAAATTCCTTCACAAATGAATTCACCGTCCGTCACCTCGTATACTACCAAATGACTAGCAAAAACAGGTGTCGCACAAGATTTACGACTCTCCGCAAAAAATGCCGGCGTTTTCCGACGATCAAAGGAGTGACCGGACTTATTGGAATATATAGACTTTGTTAGAACTTTAGTTCTTTACGTTAGGCTGGAGCGCTAGGGGGTCGCGACGCAAAAGATCTGACCGTTACGTTACGTACGTTGTTACGTTATGTGCCTTGAGCGCGTGGGCTCTCGCGCTCTCTCCTCAGTCTCAGAGCTAGTCTCTTGGCGCAAAATGTTGATTGTCAGCATACATTATATTTTTAATTACAGTTAATAGAATACTTAATATGTACTTTGTGCCAATGAAACGTGAAGTTTCACAGTCGCCTTTTGTTATTCTTCCGGTTGCTTTGCCGTATCGTATAACCAGGGTCTTGGTTTCAATTGTCGCAAAACTCGTCCTAAGTGGAGGTGGTTAACTGTGAATCGAAAACAGCCATCTTGCTTTTCGATTTGAGTTATCGACTAGAACAGACGTTAGCATTTCAACCGCTGTGGGATATATCTGTTAATATCACCTTCAATTTTCAACATCAAGATTTGTTGTTAATTATGATATTCCTACAGGTAAGAATCTATATTTCCATCCTAATAGTTTGGTTGATCAATAACGGATTTTGTATAAAATCTCTGTGGAATTTATTCTACATTTTATGACATGTGTTACCTTCAGATTCCCTAAATTATTTCCTTCCCTTTTTTTTAACAATTCTCTGGTGAAGTTATTTTATTATAGTATTACTTTAGTTAATTTCATAAGCTCTAAGAAAACAAAAAAAATGTAATTTCTCTTAAAGATAAATTAACTTTACAGAGAGTTGATGATGTAATCATTAAAATAGTAATTAGTAATTATTATATATCATTTTAGCGGTTGGCTTCATGAGTTTTTAACTAAAATTCGTTAAAAAAAATCAAAAAGGTATCTTGGAATTGATACATTCATAACGATCTTATGGTTTCCAATACCTAGATATTCATGATTTAGAAGATATACTCTGATACCTAAGAGCTGATTGATTGCGAGGAATACCTAGGAGCTGATTGAATAAGTATTATTTTGGCCCGATACCCGGGAAAGCAGGGATGGTTTCAAACTGAAGTTTCAGTACAGATAAGTACATTTCTCTTCCAAAAGAAGTTTTCACAGTGGTCAACCTTTCAAGCTAAAAGGGCTTCACCAAGTTTAATTCTTAGTTATTATATTCTGTAAACCTAAGGGCTTCACCCATTGAGATTGTTAATTATATTTTTTTTGTTCTACTCTTCAAGTAACCTATATTTCAACATAATCTTATATTTTTTACTCTTAAGGAACTAATTAAATCACAATCTATTGTTATTATTTAACTTGTATGAATTTTATTTCAACTTCCTTCCTACTGAATTTATAGACACACACTTCAAATTATTATATAGTGAATGCTTAACTAACAGGACAGAACTCTATTTATAGTTTCGGGGTTAATCTATTCTTTTTATAAAAAGTAGAAAAACCACGTGGCGCTCAACTTTATTAACTAACTTTCTTTTAAGCTACAGTAGGTATACAATTATACTTAATACAATTATTTCTTCAATAAATTTCATATAACTTTTTATTTAACACCCAAAAAGTCCGTTTCACCAATCAACTTAATGATAAGATTTTTATAATTAATACTACTGTATATTTTTGTTAAATATTTTGTTTCATACAGAGTCAAATAAATTCTTATATTAATATGTGTATTTATTTATTGATTCAGAAAATTTGATTATTGCTTAAAAGGAACTAAAGTTCTTATCGTGCGTCCCGCGACACATTCTTCAATTTTATTAGTTAATAATTACAAATAAAATACTATTTTTATTTCCCACTACCGTTCGTGAACGGAGGGCGTATAAGGAAAAAATTTTATATAAAGTTTGGGATACTTGGAAATATCCTCTATGAAAAGGGTGGACTTTATTTGCAGCGTGTTCTTTTTGATATACACCTATCGTGCTTTAGTACAATAATTTTCTAAGCCTCATCTAGAGTGTCGCGTTTACTAATTATTATCTTAAAGATTTATCTACGTTCATTAAATAAAATTTAACACTTATTTTAATTGATTACCGTCCAGCTTTTTATTCCGTATCATACCAGCATGCGGTAGAAAAACAAGTTTGCTAATTATATTTTAATGGATATTGTTTATAAATGATGTAAATTCACTACCGTATAGGTATCGTATTATGGAATACATTTATTTAATTAGAATGTAACAGTTTTATAGAGTTCATATAATGCCCTTCTTGGTGTGCGTCATCGATTTTTAATGTCCTTCTAGCACATTACGTTGGAAGAAATGAAAAAAAGGCAGGTCTGTGATTATCCTAATCAGCATATCACAATAATGAACCGTTTGAATGTATTACAAACGTTAACCCTAATCTTTGATTTAAAAAATTTGATTATTTGATGTTTAGAATACGCGCAAGCGCGACCTATCAATATGGAGGAATTATAACATTCAAAATAGGATGCAGACATACTTTTTCGTAGCGGCAATGTGACTTAAGTATTTTTCTATTGCCCAACTTATTATTATTTATGAAAAATAAATATTAATCTTATTGTTATATTTATTTAAATATTACAAAAATATGCAAAGATACACGGAAAAACATTAGCATTTTGAAAGTTCCCAAGTATTTTCAGTTAGAAAAAAAAGCTGGTAATTATTAACTTCATAGCCTTTTCGAATTTGGCTGAATGAAGATCCTGATTATTTTATTTATCAAGTTTAAAGTTAGCTTAAACAATAAATAGCAAATAAAATAAACGACATAGGTACCCAAAACAAAGATTACATGATAAAAATATAAGATGTTTCACTCGTTCGAATTTATCGCGTAAAGTACGTGACTGTCTGGTGACTTGGATGGTACAGTACGTCGCTACATCCTTACTTGCATTTAATTTGGCATATTATACGGGACGTAGCCCGTCGAGCGCTGTTATTTTAGAACGGTGTTTATTGGTTGTTCGTGTTTTATATTTATGTTGTATAGATTTTTTAAATTTATTAGTTAATTGTTGAAATGAGCAAAAAGTCATATTAATATTTTTCTCTTTAATAGCAAAGCTTAAACACTGAATATTTTGTAATATTTGCTAATACAAAATTACGGATTTATTTTAATAATAAGGATATTATATAAACAAGTACATTAAGCAAGAAAACACAAAAATTCAATTCTATAGCTATCGAAAGGGGAATTGGTCAGTTGCTTTTGAACGAATTAACTAAATTTTCTTCTCATCATCCATGTAATCAATTTCCTTTCAAATATTATGCCAGTCTCTATACCAGAGTCCGTATATATTTTACTCTCAAATGTATATTGAAAGATTTGAAAGACAATACATTAAATGTAACACATAAACCAAACTTCAAACTTAGTATTTTACAACAAACAACAAACAACAAACGTAGGATCTATAATAGAAGAACATAACTAACATAAAACTGCAGCTTCATTAACTACAAGCGGACTATTTTCTTGTTTTTTATTATCTGCATTTCCAGTCTCTCGAAATTCTTTCACATACAAAGAAGTTCAAGCTACTTCTTTGCGAGACCCTTAGCAAAGTTTGACACTTTATCGTGTTCTGCCTTAAGGCTATGGTTAACCGAAAACTGTATATTAATATCTACCTTGAACAAGATAATTTAGACAAAAGTGTGGCAATCTAAATATAACGTTAATTTAAATATTCTACAGATATTCACATCCAATTTATTATCATCTTAAGGCAATTATAGAAATTTTAGTTTAAAATAAATTGCTCTATTTAAACATTTACTAATAGATAAATCTTGATAGTGACAGATTAAAAAAAATAACAAGTTAATTATTGTAGATAAATGCGGAACAAAGCAAAAAATGATCAACAGAATATTATTTGGCATTTTTGAATACTATAGGTAGGTACAGTGTGGAACAATAACGATATCGAATAAATAAGGGTGTTTTGGGAATTCTGTGCCCATATATTAAGAAAGTGATTTTTTCAGATTTAGTTTTATTTAAAAAGTTATTCAATGTCAGAAATTTAGATTTATTTCCCCTAGAAATAACAAATTTTTTCAAAAAAAATGTTGAATTCAATGATTCGATAATTTCCCATTAAATTATAGAATCTCCAAGAAATAGCTTGGTAGATGATAGAGGTAGGGTGGCGATAAAAACCAACTAATTTTTTGAGTCTCGTATAGAAAAATGTCAGTTATTGCTGCTTCAAGAGCCCACTCCAAAGGAAAGCTCAAAAAAAACTTTCAACAGGTCGCTCCAAATTTTTTTAAATGTCAAAAATCGAATTTTAAAAAAAAATTTCTCGTCACGTTATCATTTTATAGACTAAAAATAAGTGAGTTTTTGAAACTTTCACTTCAAAACTTGAATTTTGAATGGTCTCTCATAATTTTTTTTTTCTTAGTACATTACTTTGGATTTTTGAGAGTTACCATCTATTAATACACCACGAGATGAACTAAAAATCAAACAAAGTACTGAGAATATAATTCTTTGAACCTCTAATAAATTTTTTGATCAATTTCAACATCCAATTTTTCAAATTTCAACGGTCTTAACTTCACCTACTCTACAATTTGTAAAATATGAAGATGAACTGCAGAGAGTGTTACAAGTAGTCAAAGAAAATCCCAAGCTACATCCCAATGCAGATAGACTATTTTTCATGTTTGTAATTAGTTGGTTGTGGTTGACGCAGCGTATGTGAAAAATAAAAATATCAATGTAGGTAAAGTTACCCAATGAAAATTCAACATTTGGTCTTGGAATTTACCAAAAAGTTTATTTAAATATTGTAAACTATGAAATCAAACAATTTTATTTTGTTAAATCTACATTATATTTAAACTTAAAGTGACGCGTTTCGCTAACACAGTAGCTTTTTCAAACGAATGGAGGAATAATTAGAAACTTTCAATTTATACAGTGCTTTAATACTAAATTATACGGATATTTAACAATAAAATTATAATCTATTTACAAGGAAATGAAATGAATTTGTCTAAATATGGGATTAACTAAAGTATTTAACAAGTTTACCTGGAAACTCATTCACAACCATCCTACAGGAATCTAAAAGATTTAATTTGAAGGATTTAGTTTCTATATGCAAAATTTCAAAATTTGAATCGAAAGAGTGTTGGTTTGCTAATAAATGATTTGAATAGGTTGGAATCTAAGTTTTGGTTGTCATAACTACGTTTGTGTTCTGAAATTCTAGTTTTAAAATTCCCAAAAGTTCTACCTATATAAATTTTATCACAGTCGTCATTACCACATTTTAATTTATAAACTCCTGATTTATTTAGTTTTGAAGATTTGGATTTGTTGTTTTTACTGAATTTGGATAAATTGTTGTCAGTTTTGAAGCAAATATTCAAGTCTAAAGTTTCTAAAAATGATTTTATTTTTAAGGATGGTATTCCAAAGTAAGTTAAGCTTTTAAATTGGTTTATTTTTGTTTTTATCAGAAGGAAATACTTGTTCTAGAGTATGTTTTCGTATCTTTTTATTTATGATGTTGTCAATTAAATTTGGATCGTAATTATTATTAACCGCTATTTGTTTTATTATATTTAGTTCTTTATTGTAATTGTCAATATTCAATGAAACTGTTAAAAGTCTATGTATCATACTATTGAAAGCTACTAATTTATGACTAATTGGGTGGACTGAACCATTATGAATTGTAATGTCTGTATGTGATGGTTTGTGAAATATAGAAAAGTCATGTCTATTATTTATATTTGAGATTGTAAGATCTCGAAAGTTTATGGACTTTGGACTATTCAATTATTAAATATTGTAGTTTATTAAATACAATTATTTCAGTATTTTGTTTTATTTTATTTATCATAATATTTAAGAAAAAATTGCCGCATCAGCCATTGAATTTAGCCTGTACCTTAGTTCGCAATTAGTAGATACATGCAATTATGGTGCTTCAAAATTTTTCTAGTTTCCATTTAATAATAATAAATAAATAACCATATTATATTCTCAACTTAAAAGCTCGTTAATATAAGGACAACATTTTATGTAAAGTAAGTACTATAATTATATTTAGTCTATCTATCATCTACCAAGTTTTTTGGTACGAAGTCCTGGGACGCCTGGTATATTGTGGATGTTTCTTGGAGATTCTATAATTTTTGACTTGTGAGAAATTATCAAATCATTAAATTCAACATTTTACGATAGCTATTAGTTGATAAGTAAATAATGCCTAGAATTGCCGGTTGAGACAAATTTTAAAAAATACTAATAATAGCAAAAAAAATTAACAATTATCAAAAAACTTACACTGAAAAGTATTTTGATCATCTTCAAGAAATTCCACGAAGACTTCAAGTTGATCTAGGCAGATAATAAGCAACCACTATGAAATTTGAACAATCGTTCCTTATATATAGGCGCACCCATTTCAATGTTGACTACTTATATATATATCTTGTGAGAGCAAGAAAAACATTCTTGCATAGGTTTAAACATATCTACCAATATTTCGTTATTATACGCGTAGATATATATTTGTGTTCATTTTAATTGATACATTTATTATATTTATGGCCTCACTTGAAGTACTATTAAAGTGTTAATGGAATTCGCCGCATACGGTATTTTTTGCTGTAAATAGTTATGGATTTATCCCCTTGAATTATCAATAAATCATATGCGGCGCTTCTACGTTATGTTAACAAGATCAAATGGGACCAAAAATAACAATTTTATTATCAAATTGATTTGTATTCAACTTGTAACGAAAATGCTGGATGATATTTATAAAATATGAGGAACGACATAGTGACATCACCGTTAGACAAGCATAGATCAATGTCAGCCTTTATTTCACAGAGACTGTACCGGGTTATTCATTATAAATTACCCACCCCCTATCATCGTTATTATTACTTTTAGAAAAAAAAGTCTGATATAAAAGTTGTTTGGTTACAGCTGAATTTTCTTAATATTTTATCAAAAGTTCAGTAGCGTGCGCATTTAAGGGGATACAAACAAAAATAGTTCTTTTTTAAGTGGGATACCCTGTATATTTTCACATTTTTGGAATGGTCCTTTTTTTCTGATTTCAAAAATATATTATATGTTACCCCTACCTTGTAGCGTTTTTGAGTTATGAAATGTTGTAAGTCTTAGTTTTAGTAATTACTGTGAATATGAAAAAGATAATTTATTAAAGTAAGCTATGAAAATGACAACTAATATGTTCGATAATTGAAATTTTTCATATAAAGTAATTAAAATGGTTCTCAGTAAGAAAGAAAAAGTCAAAATATATACCTATACAAAACAAAACAAAGATTTATTTAAGAGAATTTATAAATAATAACTTATAAAAGATATTCGAAATGTCCACCATTATTGTTAATGCATAATTGATAACACCTTCTAATTTTATTTATAATAACATTGCAGATGACTTCATTATTTTCATTTAGTTTGTTAACTCCAAGTCGAATCCTTGCTTTAAGCACTTGTATATTATTATTATTATCAATAAAATCTTTCACCTTACTGTGTCCCATTTAAAAAAGAACTATTATTTTTTGTATCCCCTTAAAATTTGCACGCTACTGAACTTTTGATAAAGTAATTAGAAAATTCAGTTGTAACCCAAAAACTTTTACATGAAACTTTTTTCTCTAAAATGCATTACTGCTACTAATCTAATGCAAGTACCTGAAATCGTATAGTAAATGCATTACTGTAGAATAGGCAACCTCAATACATAATGTAAATTGAATTTCTATTACGTTTTCAATAATTTTAATTCTTGAATTTCTATTATGTTTTTCATAATTTTAAATCGGTAATTTCTATTATGTTTTTCATAATGGAAATTCGTGTATTATTATTATGAAAAACATAATGGAAATTCAACAATTAATATTATTGAAAACATAATGGAAATTGAAGAAAAAAAATTATGAAAAACATAATACACATAAGTTTTGTATTATTTATTCAATAATTTTTATTCTTGAATTTGTATAATAATTTTCATAATTTTAATTCTTGAATTTCTATTATGCTTTTCATAATTTTAGTACTTGAATTTCAATTATGATTCTAATAATAATAATACACGTATTCCAATTATGAAAAACATAATAGAAATTATCGATTTAAAATTATGAAAAACATAATAGAAATTCAAGAATTAAAATTATTGAAAACATAATAGAAATTCAATTTACATTATGTATTGAGGTTGCCTATTCTGCAGTAATGCATTTACGGTACTTGCATTAGATTAGTATAGGCAACCTCAATACATAATGGAAATTGAATTTCTATTATGTATTTCATAATTTTAAATCGGCAATTTATATTATGTTTTTCATAATAGAAATTCCTGTATTATTATTATGAAAAACATAATTTTAATTCATTAACAGAATAATTAGGGAATAAACATTTTTGAAAGAAGAGATATTTTTGTTTTTGTTTTTAAAACGATGTTATTAAATACCAAAACGGCACGCCATATTCCATGATGATCAGTTAAAATGAACTCAACCCAAAATTGGCATTTTAAGGACCATTTTATTTGACTCTCTTTTAATAGTATAGAATTTATTTTGTACCAATATTTAATATTTTTGTTTTCAATTAACAAAACAAGTTGACAGGAAAAATCAATACCAGATCTAGTTCTTTGTGTAGCTTGTTTGTACGACATGATTTTCTCAGTACTATTAAGATCACGACAAGATATATGAAATCGTTACAACATATAAATTGATTATTTATTATAGTGTATTATTAATTCCGCCATTGCCGTAGAGGCTCATTTCCCCACTTTGTGTTTTCTGGAAAATTAAACCCCAAAGTAACTCGTTTATGGTTTAATTATGACTTTTTTCATTATATTCAAATAAATTCTATAAATTTCAAACAACGCAATACGTTAAAAAATGATTGCAGTAATTACATTTTAGCGCGACAGAAATAAAACCACTTTTCTTGAACGTGCATACAGTACCATCTGGACGCCAAGAACTTAAGCATATAAATTTTGGAAAAAAGGTTTCTTTTTATATAACAGGTTTCTTCCTAGCTAGGCTAGAAGCTAAGAAAGCCATGTTAGTCTTTTCAATTACATATTAATAAACTTTCTAAATTATTATAATTAAAGCGAGCGTGAACAAGCATTTATTTTTTATTTTTTTTATTAATTGACGTATGTAGGCAGCTGTATACAAGTCAGAAACATTAACATTTTATTAATAATAAGTGGCATACTATTTTCGTGGTTAATATTTTCTGCAAAGAATATTTAATTTGTTGTTTTTATATTGATAATTCACAAAAAAATCAATTTTTTGTCATGTAGGATGTATTTTTTTTT
>CAJUYH010012301.1:0-10178 GCA_910591685.1 Galerucella tenella | reverse complement strand
TGACCCTCTGGGTTGATGCGATAAAAAAAAAAAAAAAAAAAAAAAAATGATATATCAACAATGTTCTGAGCTTAAAAGTAGGTCGAAGTATAATTTCGACAATAATTTTGAATTACACAAAATTGAAAGTGATAATCATTATGGCGTCCAAAATAATAACGACCCTTAAGTTAAATTCACTTCATGGTTAATTTATTCGGTAATTGTGACTTTGTAGTTCTTTTGAATATGTCCCATTTAGGTAAAAAAACCAAAAAGTAATTTTTGAAGTAACGATTTCCAACAAAATACCAAAAATCTGACCAAAAAGTCACAAACCTATCAGTAATAAACTGTTGAAATATTTACGTCATAAACACAAGCATTGGCAACTTAACAGTGAATCGGCTGTAAAGTAAAATTGGAAACGTAATTATAACCACGGCAATTTTACGTATAAGTGAAAATAACTTATAGGTAATATTTACGTGAAACTAATGGTGATTATTACCGCCAAAATTTTACTTATGCGTAAAAATAATGTATAAGTGATTCTAAGAGGAATGTTCTCGTGAAAATAACTTTAATTGTTACTGTTACGTTATAGGTAATACTCTAAGTAAATCATTCGTATTATTGACCTTATAAATTCACTCTATTGTATGTTCTTACGATAAAGGTATTATTTTGGTAAAAAACACGGAATTATTACCAAGGATAGGTTATAGTTCCTAAGACTAGAGGATTTATGACTTAAATTGTTAGTTGGGTAGGTGGTGCCGGCGAAGGGACGGCTCCTTTAAAAAAAATACCAATGCAATAGTAGACTGGACCAAACAATGGAAGATTAAGCTTAATGAGCTTAAATCTATTAAAGAAATTTTACTAACAAAAGAAAGAGTACCAGAACGGTATTAACGGAACAATTGTACCATATTCGATGGATGCATAATACCTCGGTATGACTCTTGATGATGCCAAACTCATGTGGAAAGAACATGTCCATTCAGACAGACAGCACTACTGGCTAATTGGAAAAAGCTCCTTGCTTTCAAACTAAAACAAGTTATTGATTTATAAACAGATTTTGAAACCGGTGTGGCTTTATGGTTTCCAGGTTTGGGGTTGTGCTAGCGATTCCAATATCACGTGCATCCAAAACTTCCAGAACAAAGTGTTACGAAACATAGTGAATGCACCCTGGTATCTTCGTAAGTCTGATATTCACAGATATCTTCGAACATCTACCGTCAAGGAAAAGATTAAAATGACAGCCGGTAAGCATGAAGCCAGGCACCATCAACATGTGAATTCAGAAGCTCTTCAGCTGCTGGACGACCAGCATCATGTTCGAAGATAGAAAAGAACCAAGTCAATCGATCTTGTGTAGTGCGTTTTGTGTAAATCATAGTAAAGTGCATGAGTGTAATGTATACTACAGATTAGAAGTCTGGAAGACATTATTGGATTCACTCTACATGATAAGTACCTAGTTTTAAAAAATTAATGTTCAAATCACAGGAAGATACTCCAAAGGGTATCTTTTGCTAGGCTAATAGGCATATTCCACTGCGACCGTTCCAGATGCTTTGTGGTTATCTATGAATCTAAATTACATTTTCCAGGGCGACTCTTTTTAAATATTTCGTGTAGATTTTTGCCGGTGGCTTCTCATGTACAAGAACCCGCATATTCGCTCAGACAGTCACATTGGCATAGTAGACATCTCCTCCTTAGAATCTGCTCAATGTTTTTTGATGAGCTGTTTCGCCTGTCTGTATACTGGTGAGATTCCACACCATTCCAGAGAATGTTGTGGCCGTTGCTTCGATGGCATCCGCTTCTAACTTCTCTGTAAGCTTTCAATAGTGACAATCAACAATCCTTACTTGCTACTCAACAGTTGCAGTGTGTTCCTCCTAGCACTATTGGTTTTATGCCTTGTTTCTTGTACTCTTTCCGGCAAAAATAAATTTAGGGGTTTTAACAGAGGCCAACACAAACAAAGTAGAAATTAAAAAAATACCAAGGATACCAAAGGTAATATGGTATATTAATATCTAGTTAGTCTAGACCAGTTCCATGCATAAACAAAATATTGCGTTACCATAGCACCGAGCAATAACTCATTAGAAGTGTCAGTGTGAAGTTAGACGTCAAAAAAAGTAAACCAGAGTAACGCAATAAATTAAAGAAAGTATCGAGCCATCATCAAGTACCTGTATTTAAAAGGGTTAAGAGGTAAGCAGATTTACGAAGATATGCTTAATACCCTTGGTGATCAATGTTCTTCGTCCTCTCCAAGACCTAAGAAGTTTCGTGTCCAAAAATATGCTGGAAAAGTTCTTTCTTCAATTTTTTGGGATTGCCATGGAGTAATCATGATTGATTTTTTGGATGAGGGTAGAACAATAACCGAAGTTTACTATTCGACATTACTGATCACTCTACGGAAGAAAATGTGTTTTGTTTGTGTTTTGTTTTTGCAGGACAACGCCCCTGCACAAATCTCATGTTGCAAAGCAAAAAATTCGTGATTTAGGGTTTGAATTACATCCCCCGTATTCACCAGATTTGGTTCCGTCCGACTATCATCTCTTTCCTCAACTGCAAAAAAGTTTAAAAGGTCGTAAATTTTCTTCCAACGAGGAGGTAATAAAAGCTGTGGAGGTCTGGTTTGCAGAGCAAGAGGAAACATTTTTTTTGAAAGGTCTAGAGACTTTGCAGGTTTGCTTTAATAAATGCATATAATTAAGAGGAGAATATGTTGAGTAATAAAATATTTTGACATTGAAATTTTGTTTGGTTCCATAGTAGGCCAAGAATTTTTCAATATACATATCTCACCCATTCACATAATCTCTATTTAGATCTCAGAATATATTTATAGTTCTTTGTTTTCTTATAACAGACAGCTTCGTTTCGCCGATTTCGTTTGGTTACTGCCCTGTGTTGTAAATAAAGTTAACACCTAGAATATTTTCAAGTTCAACTATTGCCTGCGGGCATGTGAAAGCAAATTACACTCGCAATAACAAAGCAAAATGGTTACGGCATAAATTGCAACAAAAATTACAGAAATATGTATATACGAAAGACGTATATATTGGCATTTTAGTTTGGAGCGTTCGTTATTGGATTTCGCACACAAAAATTAAATTTGTAATTATTTTTGTCGATAATTGGATCTTCAGTAGACTATAGCATTTAAAATGGTTTGCTCAGTCGTTGTATTACCGCTAGTGGAATATCAGCTGCTGCTAGTCATAAGTTCATATTATTTAACCATTATTTTAATTTATCATTTAATTGGATGACAAATTAGAAATCGTTTTTCTGCTTTTTCAATGTTAAAATATATATTGGATCGGAGTAAATTAACGTTATCAATAGATGTCAAAGATAATAATTAAATACTATTATAACACCTCACAAAGAAGTCGAAAAATACTTTTCAAAGAACAGACCGTCCACGAAGAAGCAAAAACTACTTCTCTGTCTATATGCCACGACAGACATTGAATTACACTTCCAAGTAGTTAAACTGCTAATTGAAAATTATTTTTCAAAAACTTTGTAACAGTACCTAGGTATTTAACTATTATCTTTGACATCTGAGCAAATCTCTTATCTTATAGGTCATTACAATTTATTCTTCCAAAAAAAAATTTTTTTTCAAGATAAATTCACCTCTCAAAACTTGTATATTAATATGCTACGCAAGTCTTGCACTTTTGACACATATGCATTAGATTCTAGGTTTCAAAACAAACTGACACATATTCACAAGAACACAACTTAATGAGCGAGACAAGGAAACCATCATACCTCTACTGTGGGTTCCAGAACATACTGGAATAGAAAAAAAAAACGTTATAGCAAATGAACTAGCCAACAGAGGTGCTGATACACGAAGTGGGTATTGTGAAGTTGAACCCGGAATACCCAAAAAGACCAAGAGACTGAGTTATAGGACCAGCATTCGAGCAAAACAAATCAACTCAGGTTTAGATGTTAGTAATTTTAACTATATAATAACAATGTTTTCGGCGACTTCAAGCATCAACACGGAGAGCAATGTCCTCTTCGTTTTCAACTCCAGAGAACAAATCCATGGTCGGAAACTAACTGATAATTAAATCTAGGAAATAATCTATTTGACTTTGCATTTCTATAAAAACCATTATTAAACTCTTGATTGATTTATTTCCTCCTCTCTCTCTCTTTGAAAAAAGAAGCAATACTGATCGTTCAATTATCAAAAAACCAGAACGCACAATTTACAAATTATGTACAATATAGGTGCAAGTCGCGGACAGCACTGGACATCAAATAGATAAAGACTAAGTTCGAGCGACGTTACTGTTGATGGTATTTTTGTGTAGATGTTCATATAAGAATTATATGTGTGATATCTCTATAGGTACAATCTGTGACTAATGTATATAAACCACAACTTTAAGACCATATTGTACCACGACAATTACCCAAGAGGCAATTATAAAACACTTGGATCCTGCAACCATCCTTACTAAACAAGATATTAATGATGTTTATCATAGCTGGGTGCCAATTGGGTGAAGCAATTTAGCTAGACTACAAATACAAACTGCGTAGTTCGGTAATATACATTTTTACGCGATCGATCTTTTTTGTTTATTTACAGCATCGGTTGTCATGACGGAAGGTTGTGTTTACTGGTTTCTGAGTTTAACACGTCGGCAAGTGATTTACTCACCGTTCAGACGTCGGTATAAGTAAATTACTTACCGACGTCTTAGCCCTACATACATTTATGTGATCCTAAATAATATATTACTTCATTCACTACACAAAAGGATCCAAAAAACATAAGATTTATATTTCTTTTATGAACAGAACAATATAAAAAGTAATAAATAATATAAAAACAATTTCACCAAAATGTAAATTATATTTTAAACTGATCGAGAAGTTTAAATGTCAACTCTGACGCAAAAATTGAATAACATTCACAGTGTTAAAAAATCATGAGGAAATGTTAAAATCGGAGGAAAGGTCACTGCAATCAGCAGAAGAAAAAGGTGCCCTGGCTTGACTTCAGGAAATCAGGAAAGGCTTCTCTCAGCTGGAATGCCTTTGTAATCGCTCAAACAAAATAACTAGGTACGGCACTTAACATGAACCATAATAGACCTAATGCAAAATTTTGTGTGTCTTCATTCTGTTAATATCCTAGAGAAAATCCTTATTTCCTGCAGGTATTGAAGGAATAGATAATGTATACAACAAAGACACATTTTAAAATATTCTGATTGATCTATTTCATGTTTTAAAAGCTTAGTTTTGATAGTTTATTACTAGCGTTACATGTTCCATGTTTTGATTACGTCACTATTGTAAAATTACTTTATTCAAGGTGAAAATATTATGTGTAAAATTGATTGATTCTTATTCGCATTTTTTTTCCTTCTGCACCCACTATTCGTCAGTAGTCACTCGTGAGTTTACCATAAAACAAGAACTTTGAAAACAGTAAAAGAGAAATATAGTCAAGTAAATGATGAGACAAAGCTTCTGAAAAGCTCCTGAAGACTTCACTTAGGGCTCAATTTGTAGGTCACGGCAGGTGTTTTTGAACGAGAAAAATCTTAACGCGATTGAGTTTACGGAAGAGGGGAAAATGTCCCCCTAAACCATGGAAAACGGGTTTCTCGCTAATATCTGGCTCTATATGCGAATTAAAGAATTTTTTTTCAAATAAAAATGAAGATCGTCTTATTATCTACAGAAATGGTCGCCATAATTTTTCTCGAAAATTCTATGGTTATCGAGATAATGGGACCTAAAAGTCTCCTCATTTCAACTGCTGCTCTGTCTGTAGGAATTCTGCTGTGTATGTATTAACTTGTAAGCGGGCGGACGAATTGTTTCATAACTCGGCAAAAAAATTGGCATTTTTCGATGATTCAAAGTTCATCGGAATGGGAAGACCCGTAGCTATCATTCCATGTGACTTGCAGCTCGTTCATACTTGACAAAAATATTTTAAAAAGCGGTCAAAGTTTATCGGAATGGGAAGACCCGTAGCTATCATTCCATGTGACTTGCAGCTCGTTCATACTTGACAAAAATATTTTAAAAAGCGGTCAAAGTTTTTTTCCACAAGATTTTGAGACCGTTACTCTTTTGCGGAATCAGCACAAAAATACCGAAAAAAAAACAATGATTAGATTAGATTAGATCATTGGAAGGAAGGATCTGGTAGAGCTAAGACAATCAAAGATACTCCTGGGTAGCTACGGCCAGAAGAATCAGGTCTGATTTGGACCCAAACGATTTCTTTTTATATTTTGAAAACACAACTTAACTTACCAAAACCCCGTGTGTGGTCTGTTCACTATCCAGCTTGCCGTCCACGCAAAAATGACACTCGGTTTGCGGCGTCCAGTCTTTCAATTTCTCTATATCCTTCTCGTTTTCCTTTTGGTATTCCCCCTTTATTTTTTCCTGTTCCCCTTTTTCTTTTTCCCCACCCGTTTGTATCCCGTTGACTTGTTCGACTTTGTCCAATTCTACCTCGATCGGTTGAACTTGTAGACGAATGGACTTGGTCGGTTCTTTTTGGTACTCGTCGTCTATGTCGACTTGGGAGTTTGTTCTTTTTATATTGTTGTTCAATGGTTGCAAATAATTTCTCGACATGGATTCTTGGTATAGATTCCATTTCCTACGCCCCATCAACTCTTCAGCGATCCGTTCCAACCCTGTCGAAACAAAAAAAACGATCTAAATAACATTACGCAATGTAAGTGAAAAAAGCGGAATTCAATCGTCATCCACACTAAATTTGAATTTAACAATTTCCATTGTTAAATTCTTCAAAACAAAAATTCCAAATATTGCATTATTTAAATAAAGTTGGTAATATCATGGATTTTACGAACCTCTTACATATTTAAGTGTACGTTTTGTATTTGCAATTGAATGAATGCAAATTATGAAGTAAATTAATGCTTTAACCTTTACATTTGATGTTCTTGTATATTATTAGATGGTCCACACTTTCCGGTTGACCTATTCGAATTATGGTTGAATGTTAGAGTTGGAAGGTTGGAACAATTTCAATTATTTAATTCAATATTTTTGTTATATCTATACTATATTAGTGACAGCGACCTATTCTGTAACTTCAATTGTGATTAAAAACTATGCATTATATAATTTTTTTTGGAACTTTAGTTCTTTACGTCAGGTTATGTTTGAGCGACCGGGGGTCGCGACGCAAAAGATCTGACCGTTACTTACAGTTCAGACGTCGAAAAGTAATAAATAGCATGAAAACAATTTCACCAAAATGCAAAATATATTACTGATCGAGAAGTATAAATGTCACTTTCGACATTCGTTCATTTCGAAGAAATTTAAATGATTTTATTCGGAACTTATTTCAATACGATCGCGCAAAAATGGTATAAGCATCTCGAACGTTAAGGGTAATTACAACGTTTGCATGTAGATTTCTCGCGTAAAATTGGACAATATGATATGAGGATTAAGGGGTCTAGCACATTTACTTTTCGAAATACAGGGTGTTGAAATTTTGAAAACTTGAATGTTTTAATTCGATAACTTTAAAATGGATGGATAAATTGATTTGACATATGGCAGGTAGTTTTTAAATGTAAAAGGGCATATTTTGATAGAAATAGTAGTTTGTGCAACTACTGTGGATATGATGGCCATATCGCACGAGGACGAAGTTTGAGCACGACGCCGTAGGCGGAGTGCTCAATCGTTCAAGTGCGATATGGACAATCCACACGAGTCGAACAGCATATTTTTTCTACGACCCACTTAAGAAAAAATCTAGAAAATAAAAATTTCTATAAACTGTGATATAACTTCAAATTGAAAATTTAACAATGAAATTTTATGTTTCCACTAATTTTTGTGTGGCAAACGTACAGTTCTTGAATGTCCAATTTGTATAATGCTACGGTTTCCCTTTTTAAATATACGATGCTGTTATAAGTAGATGTTGCTAGTCGGACTCCCTCATGAAGGGTACCGTACCATTATCTATAATAATGAATATTCTACTAAATATTTCAAACGTCTACCTGTTGTCGCTATTAATATCAAGCAGAATAATTATTTAAAAATAAAATTTACAATAAAAAAAACTTCTTCACGGGGAATCGAACCCGGGTCTACCGCGTGAGAGTCTGATTTGCTTACTACTCGACCACCGAGGAATATGCAAATTGTTTATCTATAACGTCAGTTGTATTACATAATTTTTGCTTAAAAGGAACAAAAGTTCCTATCGTGTGTCCCGCGACACGTTCTACCTTTTTTAAAACTGTTGGTTTTAGGAAAATAGTATTGTTACGAAGTCACTAGCTCAGAAGCCGGTCCTGTCCCTAAACTATAAATTTTGGCGAACGCGCAGTCTATGAGATTCTACAGGAAGGCCGTTTTGTTTTTGGGAGCCGGTTTCTATTAATCGAGAAGCCGAAGTTTCTGGAAGGTGTTGAAATAGATAGAAGGCAATACTTGCGAGAGGACAAGAAAAGCCACTTCACAGACATTTCACAGAAAGTTTTTAGTAATCAGTCAGTGAATGAAATGGTGAACTATATAATATAAATGGTGAATAGTGTTATTTTCAAGTGGTAAAAATAAATTAGAACTATTATACCGGGTATAAATAAATTAGTAGACATTAAGTGAAGGGTGTATATATAAATTAAGTTAAATACAGTGTGTGCTTCTATAAACGCGTTGAAACTATTTGAATAAATAAAAAAACATTACAGTATATTATTCAACAAGCGCATAATAATGCACGACAATTACCTACCCTCGAATATGGAATTGCAGTGCAAGCCGAATGAGTTGGTAATACACATTATAAACGTGTTAAATACTATACTTTATTCACTATTGAATTTGACGCAACGATTGTGTAATACTATTCCATCATCGAACTGTCATTATTATTCAATTATTTATAGTAATGTATGGAATGGAGTAGTCCTAACATTTCCAGTATCTTGGAACAGTAGTAGACGAAAACGGAAGACAGAAAACAGATGTTAATAATAAAATACTAACATACTATACTATGCCATGAATACCAAATATATAAATAAAAAAGATATATGAGATATCTAAATACAAGGGACAGAGATGGAAAATTTAGGTGAAAAGTGTAACAACAAAAGAGTATAGAAGGTAGAATGGAAAACATGGATATAAGAAAAGACAACTGCAATGGTGGTGACTCTTAAAACGTATTGATGAAAGAAGACCGGTTAATAGAGTACCTACAGAAAGCAAAATTGGGAAGAATAAAATAAAGGACACACCAGGATAAGGTAATAGCTGGATTAATAAATAAAAGAGGAAGAAGCTGAAGAGACGCAGATAATTTAGGTCAAAATTGGAAAGAATGGAAAAATTCGTGAAGGAAGAGTACACGCCCTATACAACTAAGTGGTAGAAGGGCTTTGGGATTATATATACTCAACAGATGAATTAATTAGTAGTTTTGGATAAATATAGTTTTTGAAAGCAGCAGGGATTTAAAATAATATTTTTGTACTACAAAACTCAATGTCGTGTGTTCTCGCGTGCATTTTAAAAACCTTGTTTGTATTGAAATATTTTCTCGGTACCAAAAATTTTGAAAAAAGATAGAAAAATCTTCGTGTGAGTACCTACATCCTACCCAATGACCCAATTAAGTGATTCGTTCACAAAACACACCTTTCTTTCGTTGTTCAACCTACGTGTTGCTATTTCAGTGCAGACAGCAATTTTTAATACAGGATCTTAAACACTGAATAATTCAAAGGTACAGGATGTTTGTAAAAACGAGTTTTTTCACCTAACATAGTTTTTGTCACCGTTTTTTGTTTATCTTTTTATTTTTATTCAGTGTCAATTGCGAGATGACAATCCTATGACGCCTACAGAAATCTAATAACTTTACTAAGAATTGTAATGTTATCAATAATGTACTTGTAAACTTTTATTATTATGTATTTTCAGTTTCTGTCTTTAGTCTTGGTAGCAGAAAACAGAGAAATTATGAAAAAAATGTTTTGAGAAATTGTGGAAGAAGGTAAAAAAATGGGCCTTAAAATAAATGAAACAAATACAAAAATAATGACTGTGAACCTAATAAACAATAATAATAGCATCGGTGACTC
>CAJUYH010012300.1:0-10178 GCA_910591685.1 Galerucella tenella | reverse complement strand
TCTTTGAATAATTGTAATTCTTTTTTTCGGAAATAATTGAACAGATGGTCCGCTCTTGCTACTATTGTGTACTTCGTTTCGAAATTTGTCTTCTTGATTTTTGAATTGAAAGCAACTTTATACAAGTTTATTCCTAATTAAAATGCTCGAGTTCTGATTTATTCAAATATTAGTAAAGTTGTTTTTGTATAAAATGCTAGAAAGGCAACTATAAAGGACGAAAAAAACTGATCGCAGTGAGGTACCAACAGGGAAAGGAAAAATGCAGGATATCCTCAGTTCGTACCAAAAAACGTTTAAGATGATAGTGGAGCTAAAGTTTTGTTTCTTGCAACAAAATTTTAATTTTAAGAAAGTATATAAAGCTTTGCAATGAAAACTATCTATGGAATTACCAATTTATGTGACATCAAATGCAAATACACTTTGTATTTTTTAAGTCGCGTTCTAAAAACTTGACTTCGAAATTTGAATTTTAAAATGAAAAAGCTACTTTGAGAGCCAACCGTTGTTTCATTGTTAGCAGAAAACAATAGAATAAATTAATACAATTCGTCTAGACGTCGGAGGAAAAGAAACCGAAAAGAACGTCAGTTTTCAGAAACTCCATGAATAATGTCAAAATTATATAATTTTTTATTTTCTTCGTCATGAACCCGTTATTTTTTGCCGTTATTTGTATTCAAATAGAAATACGAGACGCTGAAAGTTTGATAAAAGATCCAATCGACGCTACTAAAAACAATTTATATTGTTTTCCCCCCTTCAAGAGTACAATTCTTATCAAATGCCTTCGTCGTACAAAGAACACAACCTCCAAGTTTTACGATCAGCGGTTTAGACTGTGATCCGTCAGTCAGTTATTTTATATTTATACAGATCGCGAAAAAGCTTTTCGAACCGTGCGATTTACACAAGTACGACAAGGAAAATATGAGAATGATATTTTTGTCTCTTTTTTTCGACCTCATGCACAATTAGGTAAAACTAAACACTTTCATCCGGCAACAGTGTCCTTTATAGAGAGTAATCACTAGTTGGTGGTATTCAGTATGTTTCCAACTTGGAAGGAGTGAGGGTGTTAAAATAGGAGGGCAATGAACATTCAACCAGCCACTGGAACTAAATACACGCCCTCGCTGACTACGCACAATTATTCTTTCTCTCCCTTTCAACTGTTTTTCTCATATTTTCCTTGTACTTCTGTAAATCGTACTTATGAATTGTGATATTTATATTCTGACACTCACATTAACATTAACACTAATATTAATAGTAATTCTTAAAACACTATCGTTTGCATATTTATACGAGTTCATCATAAGTAAATATAAATAATACTATTTATGTTTATTTCACGCTCTGAACTTTACTTCGTAAGTGCCACCTTCCTACTTCTATTTATGTAACGATTCAACGTTCTTATGATTTGTTGAAATTAGCTTCAAGGGAATTTATGTCTTCTATTTGAATATTATTGTTGAATTATTATATTGACCAGAAGGCATCAGAAGCTAGCGTCCTGGATTATATTCAGCCATTTGATCAAACAGCTTGGCAAATGATATTTAGTTCCACCATAACCTGATTTTTTCTCAGTTTAAACAGATCATTTTGTTAATTTATCAAGAACGACAAGGAAAATGATTGAATATGCTATAGAGAAGGGGAAGGGTGAATGAAAATCACAGGTCTACAAAAAAAAATTTCAAAAAATTGTTTGAAATTTGATAACTGACTTGTATGTACTTTTCAGCGCTTATTTCAAAAATGCAATCCGTTTTTTTCTATCACGTCAGGTTTTCTCTCAAAAAGAAAATATTTCTGGGAATAATAATAAAATTTAAGCCATTTTTCACATTTTTTCAAATTTATAACATCTTATTTTATTTATGAATCTGGTTCTAAACTACGTTTCCACTACACTTTTATTTCTCTTTAAGCTTATAAGTCATGATAATATCGTTTTCTCTTGCTGTTGAAGCTTCTTTTGTTGCTTTTCCGGCTGTGGACTCGTTGAGGATCATCTCTTTTCAACATCCAGCAGTAGTCCGCTATCATGTTGACGTTCCATCTTCCTTGGTATCTTTTTTCAATTTCCTTCATGTCTTGGTGGAATCTTTCACCCTGCTCTTCGCTTACATCACCAAGGTTTGCAGGGAAATAGTCAAGATGTGAGTGGAGAAAATGAACTTCAATGCTCATATTACAACCAAGTTTCTTAAAGTTGTCGAGCATATCTGCGACGATTGTCCTGTAGTTTGGATCTTTTTTGTTTCCTAGAAAACCGGTAACAACCAATTTAAAAGATGCCCATGCTGCTTTTTCTTTTGTTTCCATTGTGTCCTCAAAGTTGGGATCTCTCATTAGTTTTTTAATGTCTGGTCCGACAAAGATTCCTTCCTTTAGCTTTGCCTCGGATAAACCAGGAAACTGTCCACAAAGATATCTGAAACATTCTCCTTCTTTTGGCAATGCCTTGACAAACTGTTTCATCAGACCCAATTTAATGTGAAGTGGTGGAAGTAAGACCTTTTTGGGATCCACAAGGCTTTCCCTCTCAACATTTTTAACCCCAAGCTGTAAGGTTTTTCTCAAGGACCAATAGCTCACTGCTTGGTGATGGAGGGACAGGCACTGACATGAAATATGTCCAGTGAGTCAGTAAGTGGATGAGGGACGGGGGAGAGCAAAGACAAGCACTGTCATGAAAATACTACTGGTTTCTCCTAAATACCATTTATCTTACTTATAACTCATGTAGTATAAAAATTGCTATGCAACTGAAAATGCATTATAGTTTTTTTTTAACTTCTCAAAGGTACTTTAGGCTGAATAACAGTTACTAGAGATCCAAAATACCAAAATTCAAACTCACTAAAGTACAGAGATATGTATGAAAATATCGAAAAAAGCTAAAACTATACAAGCAGTTTGTGAAATAACTGTACGTGATGGAATTTTTTAAATATTTTTTCTGAAATCAGCGTTGAAAACAACATAAAAATCACTCATTGAATTCAAAACAATTTTTATGTCGCAGACCTGTGAAATGGTTATTTTTCCTTCCCCTTCTTGATAAATTAACCAATATAAGGTTATCCTGTTGAAGAAATTGACAGTATATACTTTTGAAATGTGGCAACATCTGTGAAAAGTGCTACATTTTGACGCTCTTCTTTTTTATTTCTATTTATCACGCTATCGTACGAATGGTGTAAGCATTAGCCAGTCAGCTTATTAAATGCTGTAATAAACGCTATGGCTGAATATTATTCAGGCCGCTAGTTTAGTGAAGGAGCATCTTTTTTACAAAAAAATTCTATTCAGCCAACCTATATTATTCTGTCCCATATATTTGGAACAACAATGATCTCTTCCTAAGTGTGTCATTCGTTTTTTTTCTTTTTTCAATTTCTAAATTATTTTGTTTACTTCAACTTTTTCGTAAACATTTATGTAATTCTGTTTCGGTCAATAGATTTGACTTCGTGAGTTTCGGGAATGGGAGAAAAAGAGCGAGAGAGAAAAGGGGAGTGAGAGGGTGCTATATATAACCGAGTCGTTAGCCTTCAGTAGTCGATACGGAATTGCCAAAGGCGTATTGGTTTTTGATGCGTTATGTGCTCCAGAAAAAAGCCACCTGGGGATATACACAGCCGCTTCCATTTACTGTATATGACGGGAATATTCGTATAGTACATTTTCTAGTTTATTTACTCAATGTACCGGGTGTCTGATTGAGGGAGGTAATCTGCTGTATACCAGAAAATATTTATCGAACAGCTTGAAGAAAAAATATCTTATCACAAACTCGCATACTAGAACCGCCAGGGAAGTTCTCTACTCCGCGTGATGGGAAGAGTAGCATCTCCGTTAATGTAGATTTTGACGGTTATCGAACTCCTGTGTGTTTTGGCCGGACCTAACCTGAATATCCTGTCAAGGATCAAAATAGCCAGGAGAAGAATAGCTTGTGAATTCAGGTGGAGCTAAGCATCAACCAGCCTTCAGTAAGGAAAGAAAATTCAACCTCAAACCCGTTAAACTTGATGGAAGCGGGGTTAGATGGAGACAAAAAGATAAGTATCAAGGTCTGACTCTAGGTAGTAAACTGCTGTGAAACAAACACAAAAAGAATACACATAAAGCAAAAATGGTTTTGACAACGTGCAGGGAAAAATTGGAGCTATAGCCCAATGGATTCTGAGCTAGATGTACTTACTTGATGACCATAATGACACAATCATCACTTATGTAGAAGAGCTGACGGTCGTCTAGGAAATGAAATACGTTGTAATCGCTAAAAAACAGTCTATTTTTATATTTTCGGGGGAGCTTACATTTTTGGAACTTTAGCTCTTTACGTCAGGTTATGTTTGAGCGACCAGGGGTCGCGACGCAAAAGATCTGACCGTTACGTTACGTTATGTTACGCTGCTTCGTTATGTGCCTTGCTTTCGTACGTGTTCTCTCTCATGAGTCTCTCTTTCGCTTACGAATCAGCGATTCATATGCTTCGGCCGGGAATCGAACCTGGGCCACCCGCGTGAAAGGTGAGCATTCTACCACTGAACCACCGATGCTATATTAAAATTCTATGCATAGCTGGTATTCGCAGTGCTGGTGATCTACTTGAATTTGTTTGGATGAATTTTTACTATTATTTCCATGATTTTTTTGCGCGATTGATCTTTTTTGTTTAGTTACAGCATCGGTTGTCAGGACGGTAGGTTGTGTTTACTGGTTTCTAGCATAAAAACAATTTCACCAAAATGCAAAATATATTTTAAACTGATCGAGAAGTAGATAGATAGATAGATAGATAGATAGATAGTTTTATTGTGCATAAGATACATCTTTTCACAAGGGTTCGGTACATAAATTAGGTTAGTATATAATATATTTTGTGATTATCTATTTTCCGCATGCAAATGCTCTTAACTTTAATATACCAATGACAATATTGGCTAGAGCAGAGAGCTCGGGGAGATTGTCATTATTGACGTTTAAATAGTGTACTAGACCATCAATACCATCCACACCATAAAAAAATCTGTTTTGTCTAAGAGAACTATAAATTGGGCATTTGAATAGAATGTGCTCTAACGATTCTGGTGTATGCATATTACAAACGGAACATAATTCACTACAATCAATTGAATAGAAATTACCTTTAAAAGAAAATTTCAGTATCTTTTTGTTGGAAGTTCTGATTTGTGCGATAATTCTCGTTATATACATAGAAGCAGGAATCCACAAATAATTCTTTCTGGTTTCATCAATCATCCACCGAGAGTATATTAAAGAATAACTGGAGGAAACCTTCCTAGATATATCAATTTCGAGGAGTTTTCTTTCAAAATTTTCAAAAATAACGCCATCTAATGTATGTGAACATGTATTCAAATACTTTATCCATAAATGTTCACATTCGGCAAAAGTGAACCATTCTTTAACTTGTAAGACCCAATTATATTTAGCATTTTCAGTGGTTAATAATTGTAAAAGTCGCATATAACTGATTTTAGATAATCTAGAATTATCCATTATTTTAAGTTTATTCAACCACATTAAAGCATGTTTGAAAATGATTAATGATAAGTGAGACGAGTATGTCTCAAGACGTACAATGTAATCTGGAGTATTTTGTGACAAATTCAACAATTTCTTGAAAAAATTAACCTGAACTCGCTCAATAACATCAGTATAGCGTAATCCCCACACACCAATTCCAAAGGAGAGAGAAGATAAAATTATTGAATCATACAGTTTGATTCTGGAATCCCATGTATTCATTTTGGATCGACACATAATATCCATCACTGCTCCAATGGCGCGACAAGCTTTTATTTTAGTATTCTTGGCCATAGTACAGAACAAGGATGTTGAGGAGAAATCGACACCTAGATACGTAAACTGATTAACTATTTCTAATCTGAGACCACTGTAATAAAACTTTTGATTTAAATTATGTTTGTGCCCTCCCCTTGCAAATATTAATACTTTTGTTTTATCAGTGTTAACTGTGAGTTTATTGTCAGAACAGTAAGTTTCGAGTACTCTCAGTTTACGTTCCATATCTATTGGCGAGTCACCAAGTATCACTATATCATCTGCGTATTGAAGCATTAAGACATCATTCCTGCCATCGATATTAATCCCGCATAAGTTACTTGAACGAAAGTAATCCTCAATATCAGAGATGAAAATAGAGAAAAGCAATGGACTCAGCGACTCACCTTGAAGAACTCCCTCAGAAATAGCATATTTCTTACTAAACAGATTTTGATGCCTAATTAAAAATGTAGCATTGTCAAGTGTTTAAATATTCTGATATACTTAGTACTAACTCCGAACTTATGTAGTTTCAGCCAAAAAAGTACATGATCTATACTGTCAAAAGCTCTACGAAAATCTACAAAAACAGCATATACTTTCCTACGAGGAAGTCTAAGAGTAATTTGCAAAACGGAAGTCAAAATAAAAATATTATCCAAACACCCCCTATTCTTTCGAAATCCGAATTGTGATTCGGGAAGAATGAAATTATTTTCACACCAATTGGATAAGCGATTTAATAGAATTAACGTGAATACTTTGGCACAACAATTAATTAGTGATATACCACGATAGTTATTAGGTTCCTCTAAGGGCCCTTTTTTGTGGATCATTGTAAGAATTGTTTCGTGCCAACCGGAAGGAATAATTTCTGAATATAAAATTTGATTATATAAATGGCAAATATATAACCGCCAATTCTGCGGTAAGTGCTTCAAAAACTCATAACTAATACCATCTTTACCAGGTGATTTGCCATCTTTGCACGAAATCAAAGATTGATCAAGTTCTTGAAGTGATATAGGGCTATCCAGAAATTCGTCTCCGACACCAAAGAAATATAGATCGTACTCCACTCTGGGCAGAGTTATGCCATCATAAAAAGATTCCCATTCCTCGATTGATAAGGGACAAATTTTATTCTTACGTCTAAATAGGCTTAGGGTTTTCCAGAACTCTGATTTTTCGTGTTGGAAAGAGCAGCTACAATATTATTCTCGTAGTCAGTTTTCTTTTTTGAAATTAACTGCTTATATTCCTTTTTGTTGGAAATATATGTTGTCTTGTATGGTTCGAGGAATCCTTGTTTTTTGCAAATTTTTAATGAGTTTTTCACTTGCCTTTTGGATGTCTTACAGTCAGTATCAAACCAATAATTAGACCTTTGTGAGTTTGTCCCATAAAAAAATTTTACTGAAGCTAATCCTTCATTTTTTGCTACATCCCATATAGTGCTGCAGAGATTATCATATAAAACGTTCACATCTCCCATTACCCCTACATTAACTGAGCATTGAATTGACGTTTTAAAATGTATTACTTTATTACCGTCCCATTTTAAGCTAGTGAATGGTGATTTAGTAGGAGCAATAATACTATTACATCTAGTAACAGATCCGAAGGATATAACCACCGGAAAGTGGTCAGATAACTGATCGAGAAGTATAAATGTCACTTTTGACATTCCGTTCATTTCGAAGAAATTTAAATTATTTTATTCGGAATTTATTTCAATACGATCGCGCAAAAAATGGTATACGCATCTCGAACGTTGAGGGTAATGTTTGCATGTAGATTCCTCTCGTAAAATTGGACTAAATGATATGAGGATTAATAGGGGTCTAGCACATTTACTTTTCGAAATACAGGGTGTTGAAATTTTGAAAACTTGAATGTTTTAATTCGATAACTTTAAAATGGATGGATAAATTGATTTGACATTTGGCAGCTTGTTTTTAAATGTAAAAGGGCATATTTTGATAGAAATAGTAGTTTGTGCAACTAGTGTGGATATGATGGCCACATCGCACGAGGACGAAGTTTGAGACGCCGTAGGCAATTGACAATCCACACGAATCGAACAGCATATTTTTTCTACGACCCACTTAAGAAAAAATCTGGAAAATAAAAATTTCTATAAACTGTAATATAACTTCAAATTGAAAATTTAACAATTCAATTTTATGTTTCCACTAATTTTTGTGTGGTAAACGTACAGTTCTTGAATGTCCAATTTCTATAATGCTACGGTTTCCCTTTTTAAATATACGATGCTGTTATAAGTAGATGTTTCCAGTCGGACTCCCTCATGAAGGGTACCGTACCATTATCTATAATAATGAATATTCTGCTAAATATTTCAAACGTCTACCTGTTGTCGTTATTAATATCAAGCAGAATATTCATTATTATAGATAATGGTACGGTACCCTCATGAAGGGTACCGTACCATTATCTATAATAATGAATATTCTGCTAAATATTTCAAACGTCTACCTGTTGTCGTTATTAATATCAAGCGGAATAATTATTTAAAAATAAAATTAACAATTAAAAAAAAAACTTCTTCACGGGGAATCGAACCCGGGTCTACCGCGTGAGAGTCTGGTTTGCTTACTACTCGACCACCGAGGAATATGCAAATTGTTTATCTATAACGTCAGTTGTATTACATAATTTTTGCTTGTTCTCCTAAAGGGGGACATCAAATAACTTTTTTTCACGAAAATTAAATCACGTATTCTCCAACCAATACTCGAGACAATGGAACTTTTTACTCACGTTGAAACTCAAGCTAATTGTTTTGTTTGTATATTGACTGTCGGTGATTTAGAACAAATCACATCGCTTAAACCGAAAGCTGAAATGCATCGAGGTAAAGACTGTTCCACAAAGAGAATAATACTTTTTAGGGGGAAAACGCCCTCACTGACAATCAAAAAAAGTTCTAAAGTATCGGATACGCCAAAAGACACAATAAAATACTTTGTGGTCCATTAGTCGCAGAGATAAATTCTAATAAATCGATATAAAAAGGACTTCAACAATAGAATCCTTGCTTGGTGCTTGGCTTCAATTTGGGACTACAATTTATAATGAATTTTCTAGTAAATTTCAATTGAAATATGTTTGTTTCTGTTATAATAAATACATTGGAGTTTTTTGAAAAAAACCTTTATGTTCGACTACATAGTTGAGCGTACTCATCTTGCAATATTCCAAAAAAAAAACAACACATATCGGATTTCCTAACATTAGCTGTCAGAGAGTTGAATTTACAGAAAAACATGCAATGCTTTTTCCAACAATTTTAGCAGTCGAAGATATAAAATTTGACTTACTTTATCCATATACTTTTCTCCGTTCCAACGTTTCCAATGATTTACAAATTTTTTGTGCTTTTTAACTTGAACAAATTCAAAATTAATTATAAAATGTAAATATCACCCAATCACCTATAAAATTTATAATCTATCAACTTGGAATGGTAATAAATAAAAACATTTTTATTATGGACATTAACCCTAATCTAGCAATTCCTTTTCTGACTCAATACTTCGGCATTTCCGAAATGGATAACAACGACCCAGACAATAAATAAAAACAAAACGATACGCAGGATTTTAAATTATACATCTTAAAAAAAACTATAACGTTCGAATCCCCACATCCTAAAATTACTGGACAATCAATCTGTCTGTCTGTATTTTTAGCTGGTATAATTTATATGGGATAGATTTATAATGAATGACCACCACTTATATATACCTAAATACAGTATTCAAAGCAAATGCCTTGAAAGAAAAATACCAGACTGCTTGGTGTATAATTCAAGAATGAGCTATAATTTTATTGGAGTGTGAGATACTTTGGTTGGAAAACTGTATGGAACAAATTACTAATACATAAATAACAAAAAATGTACATAGCAATAAGATCTGATATACAAAGATCATTTTAAGATGGACATATTAATAAAATTGGAGCTAAAATACGCTCTACAAAAGTATACGTACTAGCGAAGCTTCACAAACCAAATATATTCAATTTCTTTTCTAGAGTTTATTGAAATACTTTTCTAATTGTCTATCAAATGTTACTGGAAATAATAATGAACATATTATGAAAGATTAATTTCATTTCTTATTCAATAGCAAATATTTTAAAACTAAAATGGAACCCACTAGAACAACACACCTCTCTAGCATACAATGAATTTAAAAAAAGGTAGAACGTGTCGCGGGACACACGGTAGGAACTTCAGTTCCTTTTAAGCAAAAATTATGTAAAACATCTGACGTTATAGATTTACAATTTGCATAATTCTCGATGGACGA
>CAJUYH010012299.1:0-10178 GCA_910591685.1 Galerucella tenella | reverse complement strand
AATTCAAAAATGCAATTACATTATTCTGGCAAATCTACCTGAAGATACGCGGCATCAGTAAGAGGTGAGGAAACTTGGCAATGGCTCTCGGTATTTTATAAAAGTATTAAAAACATTTTATGATTATGTACCTACCTATATATAGGAACTGATTTATGCTTCGCGTTGAAAGCAAATAAATGTGATAATCGTACTTGAAGTCAATATGGATACAAACTAAATCAAAATCCACAAAACATACCCTAATGATCAACATAATTCATTGGTATCCTAATATGAATGTCTTCTTCTCAAACTCAAACGAGTGAACAAAGATATAAAAATTTGCTCCACATTCAATTACTTATACAGTATGCGAAAAGTCTATCGAGTCCATTCCATTTACACAAGTACGACAAGGAGAATATGAGAAAAACTGCTTGAAAGAGAGAGAAGAATGATTGTGGGCGTATCTAGTTCATCCGAGGCTGGAAGAATGACCAGAGCTGAATGGATGAATCATCTATGAACCTCGGATGAACTAGATACGCCCACAATTATTCTTCTCTCTCTTTCAAGCAGTTTTTCTCATATTTTCCTTGTCGTACTTGTGTAAATGGAATCCAATCGATAGACTTTTCGCATACTGTATATGTTTCATTCCGGCCAGCAGACCAAAGTACACCGGTTACATCAAACATATCTTTTAATTATTAGCTTTGTTATGTTTATGCTGAGTTGCCAAAATGTAAAATTATTACGATTATTCATTATTATAAAACAGACCTGCACAGTTTGTTTCTGAATAAAAATATTTTTTTTATCTTTCAAATTGAGTCATGAAATTTTCAAACATCCACTTTTCAAAAATAAAAGATAGGTACTCATAACTCGACTAATGGGAAAGATAGAACGTTCTAATCTTGCTCAATTGATTCAGAAGACAATTTTTCAAATTATGTCATTGGATTTTGAGTCGATAATTCTGAATAATAAAGGAGTTAGCTGAAAGCAGTTCATATTAAATATCTCCCTACCTACCCCTTGTACGAATTTCAATTAAAATTCGCACAAAGCGGGTCCGTACGGCCCTGACAATATTTAATTCTCACCCTTACGCTACCACGTCCAAAGTTCCCTGTTGGCGCGAAAATTAGGCGATGTTAGCCGATTCTCTTAAAGACCGCTAAAAACAATAACCGAAAAGCGAGTCGTTACTCGTTAGTAGTAGTCGATAGAAAGGCAATCTGCCGAGTGGTACTCAATGCTTCTCTCTCATGTTTTCTCACCCTAGAAAATGGGTTTTATTCAATTTTCTTTAGTTGTTTAAGTTAGTGACAATTTTGAGGATTACTGTAAGTACAGTTACTTAAAGGTTAATTTGTTTCTCTGGATTTGATTATCAAATTTTCACGTGGTTCCAAACAGGAGCCATCTATCTGGCACAGTTGCCAAATCATTCAAATCGATTATATTTTAAAATTAACAATATTTTATCTTCGCTGATCACTTCAGACTATTTGTTTATAATAATATCACTTACTGACATCAATAGTGAACTGTAAATTGTGCGGTTGGTTTCTTTAATTTAGTGTAAACGGTAGCTATAATATCGGTCATGAACTTTAATACCTATACGGACTTAAATAATTTGTGTATATTTTCCTCTAAAACTCTTCATGAACTTTATATCTAACATAGACTTTAATAACCTGTGTATATTACTCTCTTAGTGTCAATTTATGACTATAGTTTTTCCCGTTGTTCATCTAAATAAATAGATACCTGCTGGAAGCCTGGATTTTCATTCACCTGATTTATTTCGACTGAAACCTTTATTTATTAGAGTCATTCCTCTGGCTTAAGCCAAGAATGACAAGGTCCGATACCTCATTATCGGTGGTCCTTCGATTGCTCTCGAAGATGCTAAAAGTTATGGAGATTATCAAATGTACAGTCCATTAATAATTCTTAAAATTTCATTCATTTTCCTCCACCCCTTATTTCAAAATTTTCGACAAAAAAATGTTTTTGGCATAAAAAATGCTTAAAGGGGTTTTTTGGGACGAGAAATTGACTGGCACAGTTTATTTTTGTATAAAATCATTTTTTCTCCTCCAATTGGAGTCATGGGATTAACGAAAATCCACTTTTCAAAACTAAAGACACTCATTATGTCCATAATTCGACCAATTGGAAAGATAGAATGCTCTAGTCATCAACAATCGATTCAGGGGTAAATTTGACATATTCCTACAAATTCCAGTGGATTTTGGATTGATAATTCCGAACAATAAGGGAATTAGAAGAATACAGTTTATATATTTCATACCTATAGTTTGGCAAGTTTATCTGTAGCTACGGGGCGTCGGTAAGAGGGGAGGAAAAACATGGCGTATATCTGTCAAACGTACAAATGGCGTACGGTACCTATTTTACCAAGTAAAACTGAAATTACAAAGGTAACTGACAATACGAACACCACTGGATAAATCAATATCAGTCAATTGACGAAGTGAGAGGGAAGAACATACGCACGCGCTTGCCAATAAGAAGTCACCTGGTCGATAAAAATCACCAATTATGTAATCGGAGGGTGTGGTCATTATGGTTTTCGTACAACGTTGCCAGAGCTTTAAGAATCCCATAACAAATTTGGAAAAGTGTTCTCTTTTAATATTCATAAATTGGAAAATAATGTTAATAGAATAAATCCAACGAAACAAGCACATTATAAAATGAACGTTCAATCATATTTTTAATATTGTTAATAATAAAAAGACCCATTTATAATTATTATCACTACATAATCAGTTCTTCTATTTTTTCATAGTTAAACATGGCAATGTCGAATGTTTCGACTGCATTCCTTTCACGGTTTCAGATAAACTTGCCAAAGTATACCTATCTCTTGCTTAAAAATTTTCGCCAAAAAAAAATGTTGTCGACATGAGGAATGCTTAAAATTCGTCTCAAGGGGTTTTTATGGGACGAGATTACCTGACACAGTTTATTTTTGTGTAATAGTTATTTTCCTAACAAGTGCGGAAAGTGATACTTTATTATTATAATAAATTATCATTATTATAAATATTAATATTAAAAACACAATTTGTTGCATTCTGTAAATTACTTAAAATTGCCGGTCCAGTGGAGCTATTTGGTGTTAACTGGTAAGTAGATGACGTCGATGAGGATGGCATCGGTTGCAGGTCACATAAAGATGACGATGAAGGTGACGGCAAAACGCACGGTCGTAGAAAAAATCATTTTTTCTCCTTCAAATAGTCATGAAATTTACAAAAATCCACTTTTAAAAATAAAAGATACTCATAACTCGACTAATTTGAAAGGTAGAACGTTTTAGTCTTCACCAATCAATTCATGGAGGAATTTCGCATGTCAATAAAATAGGGTCGGAATATATCATTGATTTTTTTAAAATCGGAAACTGAATTTTTCTCATTTTAAGATTGATCGATTGAGTACCTTAAAATTAATACGAGTGCCAATAAGTTCTTTAACGCCATGTCTAAATAATTCAAATTTGTAATCCAGAAAGAACATATATGTATAACTCCATTAATTTTTAGAATCACAGACCACTTTTGTGTTGAGAATCGTTCTTACCATGCCACTGTTTTATCAGATACTGAATTACTGCAAGCATGCACGCAGGCGTGCGCAGACGCAAAGTACAGTCGGCCGTGTCCGTCGTACACCGAACGTCTACTCCAAAAGCAGTGACATTGACAGAATTTCCACCAGGTACTTGGGAGAAATGAAATGTCTCTTGAATGAATGCCGTGATATTTATAATTTTCATAGCTCTTAAAGCAAGACAAGCTATACTTGGTTGAAGGGAAAAATATTCAAGAGATTCAAGACATTTCTTCAAAAGAACCATCTTACTTTAGCTAAGAACTTATCTTATGCTGAAATAATTTCTCTTGTCGCTAATCATTTCTTGTCAAGAGAGTTGACTACTTTGGTTCAAGACACCCATTTTTATCAGTGCAGCTTCGGATAAGTTTGCATTACTGAATTTATGATAGGAAGTCCCTTGAAAAATCTGTTACAAAAAACACGAACCGTATTTAAAAATTAGAGATGACTGTGTGTGGATATTAGAATAAATAACACCGAATTTAAAAACTAACTGTACTTTGTTAATGTCCTTATGAAGTTGCCGTTAAAATAGTTCCAGTATAATCCACACTACTATCAATAAGTACTTAAAATGTTTCTCCTGCATTCCAATGGGTAAGAGTTCTTTTCTTCTTGTTCAGTCACAGAACTTCGAACTAATACAATACGGAGTCAAACTCAAACAATTCTCAAATCTTTTCAAATCCCTTAGTAGAAAGTCTCATTCAATTCCGTTTGTCCATTCACCATCCCCTCGACCTTCCTTGCACGAACGACTTCCTCCAGCACATAGTAATCAAGACATGGCTGCCCTACTTGACCATTGCTAATTGAGCAAATGGCAGTGGTAAATTAAATTTAAAGCGCAACCAAGGAACGGAATGTGTATACCCTTTCTACTTGCTAGATGCATTCAACTCACACTGGCGCACAGAAAAATATTTTCATCATTAAAATGTTATACAATATGCAGTGTGAAAATCGAAATAAAATAAGTTTATTATTTCTTTTACTGTACATATTTATATAAAATCATAGGAACTATTACTATATACTGACATTCCTTAACATGAATATATGACCCTCCTCTTCAACCATCGTGGAGTGCCAGCTACAAACCCAATTTTTTAAATGGGAAGTATGGAGAAGAGGCGAAGTTTTGTACACAATATTTTTTATGTATAACCATAAAAAAGTCTAATAACGTACGATCAGGAGCTAGTGCTGGCCATTCTATCGATCCTTGACTTCCTACACAAAATATTGCTTAGAGGTGATGTGGTAGTGCTCCATCTTGCTAGAACCATATCATATTCATATACACTGGAATTAGAAGGTTTTCTGAATCACGATTTGAAATTGCGAGATTTGGTAAATTATTGCTAAATAATGAAAAAGGTACCAGCAATGTGGTTTCCAAACATTGACCTTTTGAGGGTATTGTGCATGTTCTTCTCTCATCCGATGATAATTTTCCATTGACGACTAGCGATATAGCCTAGTCAAAGTACATAAATTATCCGTAAAATGCCCCTACGCGCCTCAGTGAACTAATATCTCGAGACAGTGATGTAACTTTCCACCCAGGTTTGTATGCTATTTTATTTACAACTATAATCTTCTAAGCAAAAGTTCGGAAAAAAGCAAATTTTTCATTATTTTTTCTCAAACGTCAACAATAAAATTACAAAGACAACCATATAATGATGATGACAACTAATAGTCCAGTCATTACGTCGGAAAAATCGGGAAATAAATGAAAATGAACCGAGAAAGCCAAATTTTGGATATTACGTGGGGGATGGCAAGAAAAGCTTAAGTTCAAATTGTCGACCAAAATAACCTTGTGCAATTTCCGCCATCTTGAAAAAACCCTTAAATTCAGTTTTTTCATCATAACTCGGTTCCCCGTTGAGATACGAAATTTTTTATAGAACACTTTTTTGTTGCTCTTCTCGCGATCTACAATTAAGGACCCATGCATTTTTCACGTCTCGATCGTCGTTTTCGAGATATTTTTTTTTCGCTATTTACTTTTTTCTGGTGAAAGATATCGCAGGAACCAAAACTTCGGAAAGGGCACGACGTTCAAGGAAGAACCAATCGCCAGAGTTCACGTTCGACGAAACTACTACTCCGAAAGTTAGCCAGGAGAAGTTTCTTGCAAGGGACCAAAATAAGCACAATTTGATACAAATGCTTCGCCGTTATTTTGCAAATACCGGGATAAAAGTAGAACAGGCTTTTGAGGATGCTGACACTCTCATCGTAACCACAGCAATTAAAGAAGCATCGCTCCATGACTCTGTGGAAATCGTTGGCGAAGATATCGATCTTTTGGTCCTAATTTGCGGACTTGCAATGGAGGAAAAAAAATATTTTCTTCCACAAACCAGCCAAAGGCAAAACACCGGCAAAAGTGTACTCTCCAAATTGTTTCAAGCATGATAAGTCTGTTCTTGAGAACATTCTTTTCATCCATGCTTTCAGCGGTTGTGACACCACGTCATCTTTTTATAACATTGGAAAGTCGAAGTTCATCAGCACCCTCAAGAAGAATCCGAACCTCCGGTCATCGGTAGAATTATTCAAGCAAGAAAAGGTCGATCCGGAGATGCTAGCTTGCGCGGGAAAGCTGTTCCTTATCGCTCTTTATGGTGGTCGTAAAGAGGACACGACGATGGATATTTTGCGATTCCATCGCTTCGCAAAATCAATGACGAATAATCTTTCACTGCTCCCACCAACGGAAAGTGCAGTCCGCCAACACGTTTTCCGGACATATTTACAAGTACAAACGTGGCTCGGAATTTTTAAAGATCCTCAAGAATGGGGTTGGCGACAAACAAATAACGGGCTCGAACCAATTTGCACCACAGCCGCACCCGCTCCACCTGAACTTTTGAAACTCATTTCGTGCAAATGCAAAGGAAAGTGTGGAGCTGCTTGTGGCTGCAGGAAAGCAGGAATCCATTGCTCCGTTATTTGCCTGCACTGCAGTGGACAGACATGTGACAATGTCGCCAGAGTCGAAATTTTATTCAACGACGATCACGACGATGACGATGATTACGATTTTTCGACCGTCACAACATCATTTCCTGCGATTGAAGAGGTTTCACGACTCGAGGAGTCTACGGAGGAGGAACTTGAACAGTCAGGACCATCCAAACCACGAAAAACGTGTGAAAAAAATTACCACTTGTTATCATTATGTTTGCTGCATAAAAATTATTTCATCAATAAATTTTATGTATTTGATTTCTAATTTGGCTGGTTTATGAATTTTTTTTGTATTGCAATAATTCCCTGAACCATTTTCCATCCATTTTGACGCGTGGATACAACCGAGCGAGCGGCTAAATGAAAACCGGGCACAGTTTCACTGACTTTGTGGCGCGCTAGAGGTCGTAATTTTTGTCGGAAATGAGAAATAAAAAAAAGGAATTGTTGGTCTGGACACGCTCTACAAGTTTTATTTCAAACATTTTTCGATATCTTTCACCAGAAAAAAGTAAATAGCGAAAAAAATATTCTCCCCAAAATTTTGATATTTTTGATCGATATCTCGAAAACGACGATCGATACGTGAAAAATGCATGGAACCTTAATTGTAGATCGCGAGAAGAGCAACAAAAAAGTGTTGTATAAAAAATTTCGTATCTCAACAGGGAACCGAGTTATGATGAAAAAACTGAATTTAAGGGTTTTTTCAAGATGGCGGAAATTGCACAAGGTATTTTGGTCGACAATTTGAACTTAAGCTTTTCTTGCCATCCCCCACGTAATATCCAAAATTTGGCTTTCTCGGTTCATTTTCACTTTTAAATGTATATAATGACTGGACTATAACAACAAATAACTTATTTTCCCAATAGTGAGTAGGCAGGTGTTTAATAAACACTTCAAATTTGTCAGCTCTTGTCACTGTCTGGACCGTGTAATTTAATTTTTTTATAAAATGTCGGATATAGAGCTGGAGAGCACACCGCCAGACATAAAGGAAGCAGCGGAGAAAGCTGAAGGAAATCTTATGCCCCAAAAAAGTAGACCGAGTTATGATAAATCATATAATACGTACAGAGATCGGTGCGCCAAAAAAGGGATCACAAAAGCTGCATCGGAAAACATCGTTCTTGCCTAGTTCAGTGAAATGGCTAAGACTAAGAAATCGTCAACCTTATGGTCTACGTATTCCATGATAAAAACAACCTTAATTATCAGAGACAAGGTTGACATATCAGAATATGGAAAATTAATGGCTTTATTAAAAAGGCAAAATGCCAATTATAGACCGAAGAAATCAATTCTGAAGGTTATTATTCTAACACTAATGAAATAGTTATTTTCATTAGATAATATTTTTCAACATTTTAGGTTGGTTTGGTAATTGGCCTTTCGGGAGCCTGCAGAAGTGATGAACTTTTTAAGGTGAAAGTCCAATATATTGATATTTTGGAAGAAAAGATCAGCATCATCATTCCTCACACAAAAACATATCAAGCACGATCGTTTCTGATATTAAACACTAAATGGGTTGAAATTGTAAAGGAATACATGGAATTCCGTTCCCGAATTCAAAATAAGGGGTTTTTCATGCAAATGAGATTTGGAAAAATTACTAATCAAGTCTTTGGACACAATTCCATATCGCAATTTCCGAAAAGAATAGCATCGTTTTTGAAACTAAATAACGTCGGCGAGTATACCGGGCATTGTTTTCGGCGTACAGCAGCAACTTTGTTCACAAACAATGGAGGAGATGTTCTACAATTAAAGAGATTGGTAGGATGGAAATCGAGTACCGTGGCGGAAGGCTATGTAGATACTTCGTTCTCCAATCAAACGAAGACTGCTAATCTGCTCTCTGGCGAAACTACTTCCTCCAATCCTTCATCAGTTAGCATGAAGAGTTCATCATCTGTACCACAAGAACTGAACTTTTTAAGCAAAGAAATTACGCATGGGTTAATGGTTTCTGTAGCATCTCACAATAGTTCGACCATAACGATCAATTTCAATAATGTCAATAATCCCTGAATATATGTACCTACATACAGAAATTATTAATCCTTTGTTTGAAAAGCTCAGTTCTTGTTAATTTTGTTTTTACTAATCCTAAAGAACTTAAGAAGTGCTAATGTTGTCAAGTGTGCTTATAAGTCTCAATAAAATCAAATAGGTAAATGAACTTATTATTATAATATGTCAGTTTCAGACTTTTTAAACGTCAGTAATGATGACATTACATATATAGTTGTAAATAAAAGCTATGGAAGGTTTACTGAAAGACATCTGACATAAGTATTTATTGTAAATAATTGTCTATTATTCAAAAAATTTGATATTTATGGAAAAACTGTAGTAGTTTCGAAGGTAGATGCTTCAAAGTCTTTAGTGGTGAAGTTTCATTGAATTATATTAGTTTGGAAAAAAAATATAATTGAATGTAGTCTAAAAAAACAAGTAAAATTGATCGATTTGCTTTTATGATAATAATGTTTTATGCTCATTTGCAATGCTAAGTCCAAAAGGAATTTTCGCTGTGATAATTATTAATTAAATAAATAAATTTCACGGTTAGAAAATATACTTTTTCAAATTTGAAAGCATTTCTATCTAAAAGTTAAGATCTTTCTCTACATTTTACATTAGTTTAACTTTCAAGTCTCTGTTCGCGCGTAACCACGAATTGACTACCACTTATCTCGTAAACTTTTCAATTCACAGAAAAACTTTCCAAACAAAATTTGTAAATAAATACATCAGCTACAAATTTTGATTCAGAAGTTTTTCTGTATATTCATTATTTAAACAATTAGAGCGAAAAAACAAAAACAAAAATTTTCACACGGCGATTTTCCGGAAAATCGAATGCTTAACGTCGTAACGTTTTTCTCATGTTAAACACAACCCTTTGAAATATTCAATGTTGATTTTTTTTGTATTTTTGTGAGGCTTTATGTGTACTTTGACTGAAATCTTCTTCTAGTAAATTTCAATAATATTTCATCTGAAATTGGGAATTGTTTTTACCCGCCGCTGGAAACGTTAGTAAGTGTAAGTTGTAAGTTTTCGTTAGTCACAGCAAAGCTTTTTACTGGACAAAAGCACCAACCACCGACTCATACTGTAACTCCCAACATTCGTTGCCTAGCTTCGTGTTTCATTCAGGTTAATTATTAAGTTTCCTATTACCTCACATTGGGCTACTCACCTCTCTGGTTGTCAGCTAATGTAGTTTAGACTTTTATACAATTGCTCAGTCGATTTCTTTAATGGTGATGATTAAATTTTATCAGAAGCGTCTTTATCATCTTATAATAGGCAGACTTTATCCATTTATTTATTTCCGACTCAAGTATTACTGATACCTGCATAAGGTAGCATCGGTGAAAGGGGAGGAGGAACCTCAGCTCACTATGAAGTGAGTAAATCAAAAAGTGCAGGCACATTACCGGTGTGTAAGCTAAGATTAACTGAGATCTCAGTCAAAAACAACGCACCTATACAGTGTGTAAAAGCCAAATGGAATAAATTCATTATTTCGG